>JAHBMJ010001110.1:0-35711 GCA_018398765.1 Chromera velia | reverse complement strand
GACAGAAGGATCAGCTTAAAGCAACAACAAAGCGTCGACAGACCTAGTTTAAGAAGTGAAGGAACATTAGAGTCATGCAGCAGAGCGAAAACCAGACACAGACAGACGCGATCTCCGGCGCTCCCGTGCGCACATTTGAGGGACGGATGGTACGGTCGAAAGGAAAGGAGGGAACGATGCGTACAGACAGACTGACGCATCTGTCATCGAAAATATGGTGTTCGTTCCGTAATGGAGCCGTTCTCTTGCTTACGTCCCGCCACGATCCCATTCACTCGTTCTCTTCTCTCTCGCTCCCTCACCCTTACCCCCTCGCGAATCGAGAAATCGATTCTCCACAAGGAAGGAAGTTCGTGTGTTTGTTTTATCGGGAGGAAAGAAAAGAGCTGAGTGACGGGAGTTCAGGGACGCGAAGAGGCAACGAGGCGGTGTGTGCGCAGGTATGACCGAAGAGGAAGGAAAAGAAAGAGAGGGATGAGGCAACTGCATGTATGTCATGCATCCGACTCGAGAGTGATTCCGATCTAAGAAGCCTCACCTCCCTTTTGCGCTTCGAGCCCTTCTTCTGTTTTTTGCCTAAACAGACCGATGGGCTCGAAAGAACTTTTCCCTTCCAGGTTTCTCTCTGTACTGTTGTTGCTGTGTCTGGCTGCTTGTGGCTGTTTCTCGCCACCCCTTTTTTCCAACCTTCACCTTCGTTCGGGTATGTCCCCAAAACGAATTCAATTCCTTCCAAGATTTAAGATAAGATACGAAGAAAAGGACCCCATACGCATCAGTGTCCCCCCCCCCCCTCTCTCGCAACAGAATCCCCCCCATAGCCTCTCCCTTTTTTTACAGAATGCGAGAGAAGTGCAGTAAGGAGAGAGGAGACACCTCAAGCACGTTCATTGGAAAGTAACCATCACGCATCTTTGCATCATTGAGTCATGAAGACAACGAAAGAACTGAATAGAGGAAGAAATAGAGGAAGAAAAAAGGAAAAGGAAAGAAAAGCAAAGGAGGTCAAAGAACGGACCTTCCGCACTTCCGCATCGATTGATGGATTGAAGCTGTCTGTATGCTTAATTCTTTAAATTCATTCAACAATTGATTGGCGTTCGTTCATGCCTTCATGAACGGTTAGACACCCAATGAGACAAGCAGGGAGGGGAGGAAAGCACCAACGACTGACAGACATGAAGACGAGATGAAACGCTCACTCAATCATGAAATGGAAGAAGGAAAGAAAACAACCAACCGCGTTTCCCTCAACCAACTGCAACAGCCAATGCAAGATGGTGTGCTGCACAAAGAAGTCAACTGCAACAGCCAATGCAAGATGATGTGCTGCACAAAGAAGTTTCTTCCTTCTTCATCAGTCTCTGGTCGTCTATCTTGCAGGTGTAAGAAGAACAGATGAAGAACCCTCCCAACTGCTCGATATTCTGATCCCGTAAAGGGACCGGGATAACTCGCACCGAGTCATTCTTCAAAGTGCCCCCCACCAAGGATTGACGCACGCAGAAACCTGCGGTGGTATCGTGAAGCCCCACCCTTTTACATTATCACCCCCCCCAAATTCAAGAGTTGACATCCCACCAACAACCCTTCTGGGATCCAAATCATTCCCCTTACCCTCCCCCCTTCAGCGAATTCGCCTGAAGGCTAACAAAGAAAAAAAAAGAGAAGAAAAAAAACAAAGCTACCGATTGAGCGAGGGAGGAAAGAGAGAAACAGAGGAAGAAGAGAGGTTCACTCATCATGCATGAACATGCAGGCATCAATCAGCACAGCAGAGGGAGAGAGAGGAGCAACTAGACATGCATGATGCCAGCAGTCGATCAACCATCCGGGCTGTAAGAGGAAGAGCGGTGAAGGGAAAAGGAAAAGAAACAGCAAGCACAACAGAGGGGCGATATGGCTGGAAGTGGATAAGGCGACTCTGGTAGACGGGATGGAGTGGCGAGGGCGAAGAAAAGGTGTTGAGGTGGGTGGATTTCTCTCTCTCAATCCTAATTCCTTCAATTGAATTGTTTGGCGGTTTGACTTTCTTTCTGCGTGTCTGGGTATCGAAGTGACGGCTCATGAATGCCTCAGTAAATTCTTCAGCGTCCCTGCTCGAGTGCGACTCGAAGCAGGAATTGGTCTGATCACTTCTTTTTGGTCTTTTGTCCAATCTCGCTTTCAGTCTCCGAATATATGGAGACAGAGAGACAGAGAAAGAAAGAATGCCGAAAAGGGGAAATCTACCTCTACAAGCAGCCTGACTGAGCCGACGAGAGAGAGAGAACTTTCGAGGAAAAAGAAGATAATGCAGTCAAGGGTCAGTGTCTTTCTTGGTGTCGCAAATTGCAGACCAACCAAAGTCGCCCCGTCAGACTTGTTCGAATCGCCCCCCCCTACTTGCCCTTCCCCTTCTTCCCTCGAACAGAAAATTAATAATTGACTTCAGCTCCGTCTCTTTGCCCTTTTCAAATTGAAAGTCTTTCCAGTTGGCTCGTGAAAGGAGCGAATAAGCAAATGCTCACACATCTTAATTCCGCTTGCACCGTACCACCTCCCTTTATTTGCCCCCCCATCCCTCATGATTCATTCTTCATGCATCTAATGCATCTATCGACAGCTGATCGATCCGACATGCTGGGTTTGGCGTTCCTACGACTGCGTGTGTACACAATGACTGTCTCTTTCTTCCTGTCCTTCGATTTCTTTCGTCAAATTAGGGCCTGCACAGGACGAAGGAAGGAATTGAAATGAAATACAGAATCGGGACAGTGAGTGTCATTTATGATGCACTGGCAGACATGCCGATTTCTTCCACCACATGCGGAAGCACTTTTCCGACAGGCCTGTAGGACCAGCTAGCCCTTTGGCTGGCTGATACGTTCGTGCTCGCCATGCATACAAAACCCTTTCAGCCTGAAAGAAACCCCTGCTGCGTCTTCGCTCTTTCACTTCCCATCTCGTCCCTTCTACCTGCTGGCAGTCGAGACTGATTCCCCTGAGGCGGGGGACTGGGGGGAAGAGGAAGAGAGCTCAGGGGCCCTACAGAGGCGCAGGACCCAGGCACGCATCGTCTCTGTGGGGGCCCTCAGTCTGTAGTTTCGGAGGGTCTTCAGCAATGTGAGCACGTAGAAGTTCAGCTGGCAGCACTTCTTGAAAGTCTGCCATCCGACCTGCAGGACGCACGCATGAGGAAATTCATTCTTGCTCACATACTTACACACACTTACACACACACAGCCCTCCCAAACACGCATAGGCATACCATGAAGAGACGGCGCCAACTGACGCGCACTTGAAACGACTGCCTCAGCCGCAACAAGTGGCAACCCCAACGGATGGTTTGTTGCGCGCTGAACGGGAAGAAGAGAGACCGACGGGGGGAGGAGCAACCGGAGACAAATGAAGTCAAGAGGGGCAAAGAGGAAAAAGAAAGGAACGAAGAAAAAAAGAAAGAAAGAAAGAAGGAAAGGAAAGAAAGAAAGAAAGAAAGAAAGAAAGAAAGAAAGAAAGGAAGGAAGGAAGGAAGGAAGGAAGGAAGAGAAGGAAGAAAGAAAGAAAGAAAGAAAGCAAGCAAGAAAGAAAGCAAGCAAGCAAGGAAGCAAGCAAGGAAGGAAGCAAGAAAGCAAGCAAGCAAGAAAGAAAGAAAGAAAAGAAAGAAAGCAAGAAAGAAAGAAAGCAAGAAAGAAAGAAAAGAAAGAAAGAAAGAAAAGAAAGAAAGAAAGAAATAAAAAAAGAAAGAGAAAGAAAGAAAGAAAGAAAGAAAGAAAAGAAACGAAGAACAGAAAGAACAGAAAGAGAACAGAAAGAGAAGAAAGAAAGAGCGCGGCTGTTACGGCCAGACGCAGGAAGAGGAACGGGATGTGGAGCCTTCTAAAACTTGAAGGAAGAACACAAATGCAAATACAGATCCATCCTGCAGGCACTCTCCCCTCTCTCACTCCCCTCCCCTCCCACTAACCTCCTTGTACCAGTCAGTAAGGCAGATCGTCCGGTCGTTGTTCCACACGTGTGCAAGGAAGACCGTGTACATGACAAAATTGAAACCGTCAGCCTTATCAAACCGAGTCAGCTGCCCCTTCTTCTTTGCCTCCTCCACGTAGGTCAGAGCAAGGGCCAGATCCAGTGCCATATCGTTGTGTTCCATCTGATACTTGTAGAACAGATACAGCAGTTGGACCTGCAGGAAGAAGCAAAAAAGGAAAGCAACCAAAGGCAGAGAAAGTGACCATTCGTCAGGTAGTCTGTCTGTCTTACGTTCAGGTCAGCTTTTTATTCTCCTTTTCTTCCAGTCTGCACCGTAATGAGTGGCGCGCTCAACCGAAAGAAAGGAAAATCCGACAGGTTTCTTGCATCACTCCTGCATCCATCCGACGTCGTTCCAAAGAAGTTCTTCCTTTTCCAGCACTCCTTTCTCCCCAGTTTCCTTCGACTAGCCTCACCCCAGCTCTTTTCCCATGCAGAATAAGACAAAATAGCTCGCCCTGCTAGAGGTGTGAAGCGAGCAGAGGGTACGAACGGCGCGCGTAGACAACCAGACAAGAGAAGGCCAGACACGCCCACACAACACAACACAACACAAGAGAACAGAGGACTTACAGCCATGACCCTGTGGTCGGGAAGGGAATCGAAGTGTTCGAATACCCCCAAATCGACCAGCGCCGTGGTGAAGTTGTAGGCCAGCAGAGCACACTCGGGAGTGTACGTGTACTGGATGAAGAACTGATAGTCGGCCACAGTGGCACCGGCAGCTGATGAGGACTCGGCGGGGCTCTTGACGGACTGCGGGAACAAGGGGAAAGCGGGGGATAGAGAGTGAGAAGTGAACGTATCGTGGGAGGAAGACAGGAAGGTACGTTGTCCTTGACAGACCTTCTCCTTCTCTTTGCTCAGCACCTTCTTCGAGCTCTTCAGATTACGCGAATCATTACTGCTTCGCGCAATCTTTGCCTGGATGGCCTGAGCCTCCTCATCCTCATCGTCATAGAACACAAACCCATGAAGCTCCCCGTTTCCATCGGAAGTGGCTGTGGAGGTTGTTGCGTTGGAAATACCAGTCGCTCCTGCCCGTCCTTGCTGAGTGACGGCCGCCCTTCCAGGTTTGACTGGGGGTTCTCCTGCAGCACTGTCTGAAATGTGCACCCCCGAGAGGTCCCTGCTGATACCCCTCACAGCCTCCATGGTCAAAGAAGAGACCTCACACAAGCACGAAGAAGGAAGGACGGAAAGCTAGGCGAAAGCCTGTTGTTCTACTTGAGTTGTACAGTTGTTCGAATTAGATGAAAAGAAGAATCGGGTGTACTGCTTATGAAGATACAGAAGGCGGGTTCATTGGGTGAAAAGATGGATAAGATAGACTGAGGCCGCTTCCCTTCCTCAACCATCCACCACAGATAAACGATTGCTGGAAAAGGTTAGTCTTTCGTTGATCGGCTCCGAAAAGCAAATATTATCCTTTGCATTCACACTGCATTGGACGATATGGCACGTTCAATGCAGTCATGCAATCTACAGATATTTGTCCGAAAAACCGAAAAAAATCACTGATAAAGTCGAATAAACCAGATGTACTAAACTGTATGACTGATAATATTGTTTGCTCGAACCGCGCGCGGCTATACCGCCCGCAAATCGAATGGCGCAATATTAATGAGTAAGTTTGTGCCAGCCCCGCACCCTCAATCGCGTTAAGCGCGCATCACGTGAGACAGCGATTTTTTACGTATCGATATTAATATTTTCAATAATTAATTATTTTTTCAATACAGATCGGCTAATCTGTATATATGTGGAGAATAAATTAATCAATTATGTGTGTATATATACACTAACACATATATATATGTCTAATATTTTGTGCATATATATATATATATATATATATGGGATCGATGTTTCGTCAATCTGCAGCGAGTTGAATGCGCACTGTTCATACTTTCTGTCCCTAGCTTTCACCGTTGTTGAGCTTCTTGAATGCCGAGAATGGCATTTCCTTCGCCAAGACTCTTGCCGGCCTGTCCCATAAACGAGCACACTATGACATGCAAAGCTGTCTCTCGCTGTCGTCTTCATGTCAGTCTGTGGTGACGTGCTCAAAAGTCCACCACCACTGTGGTCGGTTCCCGGTTGATCACTGATCTTCTTGCTTCTTCTTTATTCTCATCTGAAAACAAGTAGAGAAACGTCGGAATGGAATCTGAAGTCGAAGAGGGGCAGGCTGGCGTATTCTCTCCGCCTGCGCGTGTACCTTTCAAGTTTGTGGGGGTCAAGCAAGGAGGTTGCCGTCTACAGCCAGGTACACTCTCACAGGCGACCCCCCCTTCAGCACATGACCACGCTGGCTGCAGTCCCCCCAGGTCTTCTTCTCCGTACTCTCCCTTCGCCCTCTTACCTCCAGACATCCAACACAGAGGCGCAAAACTGAGTCTGCATGCTGTGGATGAAGACCTCAAAGGGCATATTCCCATGACCCTCCTCTCTCCCCGTCACCCCTGTCATTGGCCCTGGGAATGGTCAGTACATCCAGGGGGGGGGGGAGGTGGGAGTCCCTCCGCGTCCCTCTGCTGTTCCCTTCTCTCAGGAAGTCCGCTCAGTCGAGCCCATCAAATAGGAGACTTCATGTGTAGGCCTCCCGGAACGGTTTCCCCTGCCGTGCGTGCCTGGGGTAACGGGGACAACCTGCGCCCAGGTAGACTCTCTGCTGATCGAAGTCCGCTGTCTTCTTCTGAGCAGGGGCAGAGGAAGGTAGGTGCAGAGGGAATTACGGCGCTGACAGCCCTACCGCCTGCCGCAAGGGGAAGGGGCGGGAGCCCCCGGGAGGGGTGGAGAGGATCGGGTGAGGAGCAGGGACACGGAGAGGGAGGCAAGAACAAAGTCAGCCCGATATCCCGAAACCCGAATCCCTGTTCGTGTGGAATATTCCTGAAGACGCATAGAGGAGAAGAGGGATGGACACCCCGTCTGTCAGGAGGGTGGAGAGAGTTGACCACCCCCCGGGTAGACGGTCACGATCTGTTTATGTGGAATCGGTCTGGATCTCCAGTGCGGGACATGGCCAAACAACTCGGTCTGGCGGGAACGTCACGCGGTAGCCGGGGTCCGTCTACCCTGTCCAGGTCAAAAACGGCAAATGGTTTGGGGGGGACATGGGGAGGGGGGACGAGAAGGACTTTGGATGGAGGAGCTGGGGGTCTGTCGGAGAGTATGGATAGAGACAGAGACAGCCAGAGCCAGAATGGGGGGGCGGGGTCAAGATCCAGAACTCCCATGAACCGCGCTCGCTCTGCCATGTACTTCTCCTCCACCTCCCACAGGTTCTTCGACCGCACTTTTCCCCTCATTGAGGAAAGTCAGAGAAGACGAACAACCAGGTCTGTGTGTGTAGGTCAAAGGATACGATTGAATGTGTGTGTGGATGCGAAAACGGACAGATTGATGATTGTGTTGATTGATCGTCAAAAGCAGAGTTTCCTCCCTCTCTCTCGGCTTTCCCTCCCTCCTTCCGTTCTTCTTCCCCCCCTCCCTTCCTTGCTTGCTTATTTCTTTCCTCCCTCCCTTGCTTCCTTTTCTTTTCTGCTCCTCTTTTTCTTCTTCTCGTCCTTTCTTTATCTCTGGTATCAGCTCCTCTGTGTCGACAAGCGGATTGAAAAGAAAAACACAGCAAGGAAGGAAGGAATACCTCCCTGCCTGCATTCATTTTCTCTTTACTTTACTTTCCTCCGCATGCTCACCAGGCCTTCCCATGCCAACCTCATCTGGGTTTCTCGAGAGTGATCCGATGAGTCAGTGGATGAGTAAATGGTTGGGTGAGTGATGCATGATCGAGTACGTAAGTGCGAGAGTGTGACTTTCCCCCCCTTGAGCGACACGGTTGCGTGCAGGTCTGGATTCTACAGCGAGGCCTCTGATCTCGCTCGCTCTGCCAGGACCTCCCCTCGCCCCTGCGTTCTGGGGATTCGACGCCGTTCTGGGTGTACCCTCTTCCTCAGACCTAGAGGCAAGGGGAGGAGTTCACTGAAGGGGAGGGGGCGTGCGGCGAGGGAGCGACTTGAACTTTGGGGGGGGGCAGCGCGGAGACGGTGGCAAAAAGCCCACCGAGGGGAACGAGCGCCCCGCGTTCAGGAGAGTGCGGAGGAGGAAGTGCGGCGTGAGTCGTGGGTCAGTGCCACAAGTACGGAAGAAGAGGAGGAGGGGCAGGAGGAGAGCGGAGAGAGAGAGGCTTCTCAAGTTTCTTCGATTGTTCCCGTTGAGGGTTCTGAAAGAAGAAGCGAATCGGGCCCTCAACCCAGAGGACATGAGAGTGCAAAGTCCTCCGAGAGGACGGGTGCAGGCAGAAAAGAGTCTGTGCAAAAGAGTGGGAGTAGGGAAAGTCAGTTTGAGGGGGGGGTGAAAGGGGGGGGCAATGCAGTAGAGCGTCAGGCAAGCGTTCAAGGATCTGAAAGAAGGTCGAGCATTCAAAGTTCTAGGAGGCAGGAAAATATGAAAGCGTCTGAAGATGGGGCGAGAGGCACGGGCGAACAGGGAAGTATTCATGGGTCTGAACGAAAGTCAAGTACGCACAGTGCTGCACGACAAGGGAGCATACATTCTGAGGGTGGGGTTGTAAACAGGGATGCAGGGGGGCAACAGGAAAGTCTTCAAACCTCTGAAAGAAAGCCAAGCATTCAAAGTACAGGGCATCAAGGGAGTAATCATACAGAGAGTGGGATTGGAATCAGGGACGCTGGAGGGCAGCAAGGAAGTATTCAGGGGTCTGAACGAAAGTCAAGCGTTCGCAGTGCCGGACGGCAGGAAAGCTTACAGGGTTCGGAAGTAGGGGGGGGAAGCAAAAATGAATTGGGCGTTACGGACAGTGCCCAGCCAAATGAGAGGAAGCTGAGCACTGGGTGTTCGGTTCCTCCGGAAGAGTCCCAAAAGGAAGAGGAGAGGGAAGTCAAAAGTTTGACAGAGATTATGGGCACACAGCGACAGCCGAGTATTGACACCCATGAACAGAAGGAGAAGGAAGAGGGGCCTGTTGCAGGTCCTCAGCCATCGACGGGGGACGTTGAAGCAGTGAAAGCGTCGGCGCCTTCCGTCTCCTTCCGACCTGGATTGCTTGACAGCGAACCTCCAGGGGAGCAGACTGAAAAAACAGAAACCAAACCGGGGGGTGGTATCGTACGTCAGAAAAGTCAGGCGTCTCCCGCGTGGGGGTTGCGGAGTGCCACCAGGCACGACACACGGCACGGCACCCGTGAGTCAAATGCAGGTCTGCGAAGTGTCATGAGACATGACACACGTCACGGTACACGAGAGTCAAGTATAGGACGTCGAAGCGTCTCTAGGCATGACACCAGACGCACCACAAGGGAATCCAGTATAGCTTCCCAGAAAAGCCGAACCTCTCCGGGATGGGGGTTGAGGAGCGCCACACGACACAACACACAGACTGACGCAGCGGTTGCCCGTCAGAAAAGCCGGGCGTCTCCGGGTTCGGGGTTGAGAAGCGCCACACGGCATGACACACAGAATGACCCAGCAGTAGTGCGTCAGAAAAGCAGGGCCTCTCCGGGGTGGGGGCTGAGAAGCGCCACACGGCACGACACGCAGACTGACACTACTGTTGCACGTCAGAAAAGCCGAGTGTCTCCGGGGTGGGGGTTGCGGAGTGCTACAAGGCACGACACACAAAACGACCCCGTTACCCGTCAGAAAAGCAGGGCGTCTCCGGGGTGGGGATTGAGAAGTAATGCCGCCACACGGCCAGACGCCCCAGGAGTGTCACGTCAAAAGAGCCGAGCCTCTCCGGGATGGGCCCTCAGAAACGCAGGCACGCGTGCGTCAGCCCCTGTTGCAGCCGCAGACCTCTGGGCCAACATGCTTAGTGGGGGGGGCACTTCCAAGCCGGTGAAGATCATTCCGAAAAGAAAAGCCGCGATGGCCAAGAGAAGTTCGGTGCCGACGATCATTGGGGAAACCAGAGGAAGTTTGCTCAGAGAGTCAGTAGCCGCACCTCAAGAGACAGCAGCAGCAGGAGGAGGAGGAGCAAGCGAAGACAAGAGTTCCCCCATAGTTCCGATGGGCAAATCAGTCGAATCCTTTCCACCCCCGACTGACCCCTCTCCTGCTCCCGCTCCCCTTCCATCCCCCCCCGTCGCAGGAGAAGGTCACCCTCTTCTTGCTCCCACAGAGTTTGACTATAGTGCCAGAGAGAAGCAGCCGCCTCCTACTGAAGGACCAGCACCTTCCGAGAGTCAAAGAGGGTCCACACCCGCTGTTGCCGGTGTAGGAGAAGAAGCTGAGTTGACGGACAAGATTGTAGACCGGGGGGGGCTACTGTCTCCAGATGGTGAGGGAGGGAAGTCGATGCCTTCCTCTTTCCCTCCTTCCCAGCCGTCTCCTCTGTCTCCTCAATCTTCTTCTGCTTCTCATTCTCATTCTTCTCCTTCCGTCTCTTCTCGAAAAGAAGCCCTCTCTTCCTCTTCCGTCTCCCCAGTCACGGCCTTCAGGGTCTCTACAGGAGGAGGGCGGAGGGAAGACATTGACGGCCACTGGAGTCCACAGGAAGCGCCAAACCCCACCCCCCCGCCTCCATTCGGCCCCCTCCCACCACCGAGAACCGCACAGACAGATCATGTGGAAAGAGAAAATCAGAGTATCGGAGACAGTGAACCCGTAAAAGGTATCGAAGCCCTATCGGCTCCTTCCAACCTCCCGATGCCATTGCAAACCAACCTGATAGATTCGATGATCGACTCACCCTCATCCCTCAGACCAAGTGAAGGAAAAGGAAGCGACTCCCAAAACAGCCCCAGTCGAGGTGTCACCTCCCCCCCAGCCTCATGTTTGGTTTCCCCTCTAGCCAAGGCACGGCCCCGACAGAAGAGCGTTGTTATCAATGCCATCAGCCCAGAGGTGGGCCGGTTGAAGCCCCGGAGATCCAGCTCACTCGCAAGGTCAACTGACTCCCTCGGTCCTGATACCCCAAATTTTGAACCAATGGAAGGTGCACAACCCGCAGCAGCAGCAGCAGCATTGTCAGATGCTCATCGCATGTCAAATTCTGGGAGCCTCAAGAGATCCAATACATCCAAGAGTCAACTCTCAGACAGTGGAGCATCTGGAAGAGAACGACGACCGCGAGCTGCGTCTCTCGCATCGTCAGTCAGTCGACGCGGATCAGTCCGTCTAGCTGAAGGAAGCTCTCCTTCCTTTAGAGAGAAGACGAGTGGTGTCGCAGGAGCATCGAGACAGTCAGTTGCCTCTTCTGCAAACTCCCCCTCTCGTCGTTCTTCCACCGCTCCAGGTGCACAGCAGCCTCACCCAGGCAGTCCCTCAAAAAGGAAATCTTCTTTGTCTTCTCGCCGCGCGTCAATTGCGCCTTCAGAGGGACTGGAGGCACGGGTGAATCGCAGGCCCAGTTTTGCAGCATCAGCAAGCCATCGTATGTCTGCGTCATCCCGCCAGAGTCCCTCTCCCTCACACGCCGGGATGGACAGCAGGCGTCAGTCCATAGCGTCATCTGTTGGGTCCTCTAGGAGAGAACGCGCCTCTACACTGCGTCACAGGGCGACGCTCAACACAGCGCGAACAAGGATCATGTCCCTCCGTTTTCTGAACATGAGAACAGGAGCACCGGACTCGATGGCAGTTCCAGATTCAGACGAAGAAAGTCCGACAGCAGCAGGAGGTGGGAAGCGAGGAAGCCAAACAACGACAGCGAGATTTGCAGCAGGGACAGCTGACAGTCCCAGTAGGTTGCGGTCTGCCAGGACAACTGTAGGAGGACCCCTCGCAAGGCAGACTTCAGTAGGAAGAGCTGCGCTGTCACGTCAGTCAACACAGAGAGTCCGCACTCCGCAGTCGCAAAGAGCCACTCTTTTTTCCGAAATCATGACACCCAAAACAGCATCAAGGAAGATGACAGCCAAGACAGATGCCGGTATAGCGAATGTTGGTAGAGGCGACCCGCCTTCCCCTGTCGTTCCAGACTCCCCCCTAGGCCAAAGAGAGGGTCGGGGCAGTCCGACAGATGCAGAAAAGCGCCGGTGCTCTGCCGCTCTGCTGGGTGGTATGGAGGGTCTCGTGCGACAGTCTGTTTCCTTAGCTCGGCAGCAAACATCTAAAACAGGGGCTCAGCGTAAGACCGTGGCAGGGAATATTTCTCTGACAAGAGAGCTTGCAGAACCTGTTGAAGCATCTGACGAAGACGAGAGAGATCGGCCGAATGCTGCAGCAGAGAGAGAGGGAGAGGAGTTGATGGAACCAGACAGTGCGGTTTCATCCGAAGCATCGGTCTCTCCTTCAGCATCATCGGATGCAGCTTTGCCGAACCCCTTCATTGGTAGAATGGGCGTGTCGCTCGTTCCAGAACCTCTCAGCTCTCATCAGTCTATGGATACACGCACAAGCGTTGCAAGTGTTGCACATACAGATGCTTCCAGACACGCCCCCCTTGCACCTCCAGACGCGCATACCGCAGCCCTTGAGGGTATTGGCGTTGCGGGGGCATCTTCTGCCGGGTCTTTTTCTTCTTCGCCCTCCCCTTCTGCTTCATCGCGTGAACAGGCAGAAGCGAAACCCGAGAAAGAGAAAGAGGGAACACTGGGGGCCCGCAAGAGCCTGGGGGCACGAAACCTCCAGAGGACGATGCAAATGTGGAGAGCGTTGCTGAGGCCTGTGCATAGGGTCAGTCAGGGTACCTACCTGTCATGTAGAATCTTTCTCTTTGTCCTTCAGATAATCAGCGAACAGGCCGGAATGCCAATATGAACACACATGGGGATGAATGTGCTTTTCATTTGAAAAGTTGGCTTTCGCTCTTTTTTATTCGCAGATTGCTAACTAAAAGGCGTATTTCAGTTTCATTACACGTGCCTGCACATCTGGAGAGAGAACTCTGTTCCCCGGTACCTTCTTTTTCTTCAAAATTTCATCTTGATGGTTGGCTCAATTGAAGCTTACTTTTTCCATTGATGCCGCCTTCCTTTCCTTCCTTGCAGAGGAAGATTAGGGCCTTCAGGTTTTGGGCAAGGGGCAGCGATGCGGCAGGTTCGCGGTCCTCCCTCTCCTCATCGAGTCTCGGAAGGGGAGGGGGCAGAACGAAAGAGGGAGACAGGGAAAGAAAAGACGGTCCATCCTCTTCCAGAGGAAGCGTCCCAGCAGACTCCAACCTGAAGCCCGGGGTATCAGGAGATCCCCCCAAGGACCTGATGCTGCACGAGAAGGACCGTGACCGTGTGAGCAGCATTCACTCTGGACCTCTGCTTCCCTCTGACTCTCCTCAGATCTTGGGAGACGTGGCAGGGGACTCTGTCGAACAGGCGGGGGAAGAGAAAGGGAGTGCTCTGGACTCTGCGGATCACGCCTCTCTACCAGCAGTGCCAGGGGAACCTTCAGAGTCCTCAATGTTCTGATTGCATGCGCAGCTTCTTTCCCCGTGTCTGATTTCCTCAGTTTGATTTGATTCAGTCGCGTGTCGGCTGCCAATTTTCTTCTCTTCAACTTTCGACACATTTCTGGCCATGGCATTTTTCTGCCCTCGTCAAAATTGTGACTGCTGATGCTGAGTAGGTCTTCGTAACGGTGAGGTGAGAAGTGACGCTCAACGCAAAAAAAGAAGTGAAGCGTCGTCTTTTCACTAGTCGTTCAAGTTTCAGTTCAAATTAAACTCGATCGTATCAAATAGCCCATCAATTCAAAGTTAAGAGCATCCTATTATTTATATATGTATATGCTTCGATGTTTTAAACAGCTACGCGCGATGAATTAAAGACAGTCTTAAACCTAGTCTCAGACACTGTCTGACACTAAGTCTGCCTAGGTCTGATAAATTGATACTAGGACTGATAACATGTAATAACACATGCAGTGAAAGACAGTGAAAGTAAAGTTATTACAAAAGTTGCAATAGTATAAAATTCGTTAAAAGCTAGCTGCGTAACAGCCTACGTTAACAATTAATAAAATTTTTAATACTCATTTATACGTAACAGCCTCTGCATTTGGGGAAAGCTCCGGTTTAGTAGTGTATGAAGGGAAAGAGGTTGAATGGGCAACGGAATACAAGTTCCTGGGGTGCCTGTTCTTTGAGGAGGGATGCCTCAGTAAGACAGTTGAATCGCGTATTGCTTCGGCCTCCCGCGCCATGGGGGCTATGTTTGGTCTGATTGCCAGCATAGGTCCCCTCAGTGTAGATGCGCAGATGACTGTTTTTAGAGCATGTTGGTCCCCTGTCGCACTGTACTGCCTCGAATGCTTCCTTCTTTGTGATGCCGATCTTCTTGTAATCGATGCTTTGCAGCTCCCTTTTGTATGCTGGTCTGGCCCTCTGTCTACTCGCAGTCTTCGTTTACCCTCCCTATGTATTTTTGGCCTGCTTCCTGCAAAAGCCCTGCTTTGTTCTAGAGTGGCCGACTGCTGGTACTCGCTCTTACAAACTATATACACCATTCCTGCTGTAATGCTGCATGCCTAGAAGGGAAACAGTTGTCCAGAGTTAAACTTTTCGAGAGCTTCCTTACGTCTGCTTCGTTGGGCTGGTCTGGATTTTGTTTGTTCGTTAGGGGTGGGAGTGCCGCAACACCCTGGCACCAGCGGGCAGCAGCGACGGAGAGTTCAAAGCACCGGTTCTCTCTTCTTTAAGGGCAGAGCTAGAGATGCAGTTGCGGAAGAGGTCTGCACGTGGCGGGCGGGGGCTATCGCTTCTTCATATTTCCCTCCTCTTGCCAAGCTCACCCCCCTTCAATAAGCTTTTCCCTCCTCTCATCGCATGTTTGTGTTTCTTCTTTACAACAAATCTGCCTCTGGTCTCTATTGTTTTTCCGCCCTCCCTCGATCTGCTCTCACAGTAACCGACGGCTCTCTGTTCGGTTTCTTACGTCTGCTCTCATTTAACCCATAAGGTGAAAGCAGTGCTCTGCCTGTTAAATGTAGTGACCACAAACTCTGTGTACATGATTCTTGTAGTCGGTGTGTTAATGACTTCATGTATAGACTTTCTTCATGTGCCAAGTGGCTGGATGAAAGAGAATTCCTGCACTGCCTGGCTGAGCTGGAATCCATTAATTCAAATGATTGTAACTGTTCACTCTCCGGTGCAAGTACATCTGAACTGTTCATCTGTAATGTCATTCGATCGCTTCTACGCTCACATCCGGCCTGTTTCTTTGATGTCTATCTCCCAATTCTAGAAAGTGATTAACTGATCAACTCCACCGACGACTTAACAAACAACAACTATGCATGTATGTACCACCCAGGAGCTTAGCGCTCCAACTGGGGATAGACATCCTCTAACTAACTAACTAACTAACTAATAAACGATGTATACAATGATTTCTTGCAGAATCTTCTCTAAAGTTTTGGGTAATTAAAAAATTTAAACTGCTTTGCTAGTAACTTTGAGTTAAACTGGAAATTTAACTTAAATTTTAATTAAACAACACTATCAGTTCCATATATAAGTATGTTATTTTTTAACGGTTTATGGTTTATTGACTCCAGATATTTTATGACAAATTTTGGTTTATTAAATGGGATATACCCAACCAATTGGGTGAATGCCTCGAGGGGGCATTTAGGGGGCGTTTAGGAGTCTGCAGAGGCTTGGACATATCTTACATACAAGGTTGAGTAGCGGAGGCCACGGCAATGCATCCAAAAAATGCTTTTTGAGACCGTGCGCAAGTTATAATTAATTATGTAATGCCGTGCAAGTGACTTGAGGGGCACATCGTGATACGCGAAGAGCCGTCGATCAAGCTGATCACAGCTCCGTGCGGGTTACTTGAGGGGCACTTTTTCTGTTGCGTTGCATACAAAAAAATAAGATAATTTTGCGTAACAACGATCCCCCCTCAAAAAATAAAAAAATGACCTGGAAAGCGTAGCTGAGGAGCACTCACAAAGAGTTGAGGTGGGAAAGCGCAGATGTCGATCGTACATGCTGAATCTCCGATTGAAAAACTGATGCACATAGTCTAGGAACCGGCCTGAGGGCCCCGGAAATATGGTTGAGAGCACACTTAACAAACTCGAGTACTTCCGACTTCAAAGTCAATTTCGCTTTCTGGCCGGGTCATTCGCACGGAGTGCGTCAAATGCGATATGCGAGTGCTTGCGATCTCAGGGCCTCTCGGCTGATCTCAGCAAAGCTGAAGTGCCCGAGGCGATGTTTTTCTAAGGGGCATGCATGCAATTCTTGGTTCGTCGTCGGTCACATCGTCAGTCACATATGGGTAAATTTTTTACTTTTTTAATGGGTAAATTTTGGTGTTTTAAGGGTTAGGGAGCGCACGCATCAAAAAAATTAAAACTGACCGTACGGGTTGGACCCGCCTTAGGTCTATAGCCGAACTATATGCATGCATACATACATGCATGTACTTTTCTGGTCCACGCAATTCCACGTGATGTTTAAGAGATAGAAAAAACATAAACGGAGAGAAGAGCCTGATAACATTAGATTGAAGAAACATGACAAAGGAGCTAAAAGCCGCTAAGCGTGCAAAAGAATTTATGGATCTAAAGAAAATGTTTAATAAAGAAATGTTGAGGAGAAACAAATTTTTTTAACTAGCTGAGGAACGCATTGAAGAAGAAGTCGGGGAAAAGAAAAGGAAGACCACAACGCTCATCTATAGATAGGCAGAGTTGACCACGCGAATACATGGAGAATGAAAGGTATTGATTTTTGTCCACCGTGGAGTAGTATAAGCTAGGCGCGGCGGCCTAGTCCGAGGGGCTTGCGCTTGCAACAGATTGGCCATAATAGACGGACAGGACCTATGCCTAGGCAAGATGCATACTGGCCCGACAAAGGACCAGAGAGACACTAAAGAGAATTCCACGCATCTGTCATTGCATCACCATCGTCGATCATCTCAGAACCATCTCAGAACCCAAAAGTGTACGTCAACGTCGTCAATTTCATTTTTCGACAGCACTGGAATCTGAAGGTAGGACAAAGTCCAAAACAGTGGAATCACCTCAGTCCTCTGAAAGTTGCACATTAGGCCCAAGTTACCTGGCGGCTGGCTTCTAGCTGTCTCCTTG
Organism: Chromera velia; assembly: GCA_018398765.1. NCBI lineage: Eukaryota > Chromeraceae > Chromera > Chromera velia. The sequence continues at coordinate 18,689 of JAHBMJ010001110.1, read as the reverse complement.
ATCGTGCGTAGCTCAAGCTGACCAGACTGACTAATCAGCGCTCAGCGTCACTTGTTTGACCATGGTGAGTGGCCAGGTCCTGATGCTTCTGGTGGTGCTAAGTTAAGATCATCTGCTGCATTTTCCTCTTTTTTCCTTTTCTGCATTCCCCCTCCCCCCTCCCTGCAGGCCCAGTCCACAGTCCCACCAAAACTCTGGACAGACCTCATATGGTCCCCCAAGTCCACTGGAGCAGATCCCTCTGTAGAGAACCTGGGGAGTATGCGGTTCGACCCCAAACACTTCGTGAGGGCCTACACGCTCTGTAGGGGCAGTGGGCGCACAGATGCCCAGTGCAAGGACAGCTTGGACGAGGACACCTACATCACCCCTGCCAATCCAGCAGAGACGGTTCGTCTCGATCGCTCTGATCTAGGGCTGTCTCACTGTTTTCTTCCCTTTGCTTTTTGAATACACCCCCTGCATCTTGGCATCCGATGTGAAAATGCGAAGTTCCTGGGGCGGGGAGGGCGGGAGACGGGATGTTGCCCAAGCTTTCAACAGATTCTTTTTTGTGCTTCGACGCAAGCGGTGACTCCTGAGCGTGTGGGCTGACATGTCCCCACCCTCTTCCTTCTGCTCCTCTTTGCATTCCTTCCCTGGCCGAAGTCATTTCTTTCCCCTCTTCCCGTCATGCTTGATTGTATCCTCCCGCTTTTGTCTTTTCAGGTTTTCCAGAAGGAGCTGGTTGACGGGATGGTGTGCATGATGACGGTCAGTCAGAAGGGATTGCCACATGAATTAAAGGGCTATCTGAAGAGGCCTGTGCATGTACATAGAGGTGCGAACTTGCCATGTGACTTGGATGGTAGTGGGGGCAAACGGAGAAAACGCGAAGAATGTTTAAGCGAATGGAGATAGGAAAAGCGTAGGACAACAGGACCCACAAGGGGACGGAAATCGGAAGGGAAATGCGTCGACTGCGTTTGTGTTTGTGGTGCCGCACCCACGGCCAGTGTCTGTGTTGTCATGCGCGCACCATCTTTTGGGACGCTGGGAGGGGAGGGGAGGGCATTTGTGTCTGTCTGTATGTCTGTGTGTCTGTGTTTCTCTGATTGGAAGGTCTACACCGTCTTACGGAAGTCTGTCTGAGTGAAAGATCGTTGCCAGCGTTTTTTATCGTTTGGACGAATCTTACGTAAATAATTCGGCTTTTGGTCTCGATTCGTGGAGCATACCTGTTTGGCAGAATAACAGTCAGAAGGAACTCTAGCTGCTGAAGCCTGTCCCTCTCTTACCCCTCAATTTTGCTGTGAGACACCGAAGATATGGAAATCTGTTGGTCCTGTATCTGGCTCAAGACACTCCATTGTCCGTGTGCTTCTATCGATATTTGTTGTGTATTCGTACCTGGGTCTGTGAGTCAGTCGGGAGGGGGAAAGGAAAAAAAAGAAGACCTGGATTCGTCGATGCAGGCTTGGCCGGTCGCATTCCTTTCTCTTACCCCCTACGCAGCACGTTCCCGACTGTCTGCTTGTCTGTTTAATTTCCATCTCCTCTGTATCTGAGTGTGTGCATGCATGTGTGAGCGTCTCTGCATGTGTGTTTTGAAAATGGACAGCCGGAAAGTCTGTTTCAGTCTCTGCCATCATAGCCTGCTTCCTTGCTGCGTGAATGTACATCACCGCTTCTGATCTATCTGCCGTGCGGCCTATCATTCTGCAAGCAACGTGGAAAGCATGCATCCTGCACACATGCATTTTTTTTGTCGACAAGAAGAAAGGGAAAGCAAGGGCCACCCGGAAGCCCCTTTCTGCCAGCGTGCATTCAACCGGAGCGTCCACTGAAGAAAACACTCACACAAGTCACTGCTGCAGCATGACACACACACTCTTTTTCTTTGTCCCTCTTCCGGACTGTGCTCCTCCACTTCCCTCCCTCTCACTCCCCCTAGCCTCTTCCCTTTCTCTCGCAGCTTTGACGTGACTGAACTTCCCACCCCATTTGTTTCACTTTTTTTCTCTACGTCGAGTTGCCGCTCATCTGCATCCAAGGACCGTATGCATGTGCACAAAACAAACGGACATATGGATGAATCTATGCGCAATTCCCCCTGCTGATCGATCCATGCACACAGTTCCGAGATGACTCCAAGTGCCAGCACTTCTCGGAGGCCCTCTACAAGAAAATGCACTGGGAACCCCCCAAGCCGACTACGGGGGAGACCCTGAAGGCCAAATGGAAAATTCTCACGGGCTCCAAACAGACTGTGTGAAGGCGAGAAGGCGGACAGCTAGTCAGAGAAGGCAGTGCCTGCCGTGTGTGTGACTAGAGATGAAAGGAAGCCTCGGGGCACCTTCTCACGAGTGGCTGCGAGAACAGGAGAACAGGGAGAACAGAGGTTTTCAGCGTGAGTGCTTTTGCAGGGACGCTGGCATGATGACCCTTCTTTGCACATGCAGCCACTGACGCCTGGCCCACTGTCTGTCTGCCTTTCTGTCAGTTTCCCTCTCAGGCAAGTACTGAGCACTGGGCGGAGTGTCCAGATAAGGTTGGTCAGGAGGTAGAGAGATCACTAGCTGGCATCAATTCTCATTGTCTGTCAAGCAGAAATGAAAAAATTGAGATCAGAACCTTTCAAATAAAGCACTGAAGCCACTCAGCCTGCCATTGATTGAGTGAAAGGCGTCTCTCTGCATCAACAACGTATACATAATTCTAGTTATAATTTTAAGTGATTGCAAGCTAGTAACGACAGAGTATTTGGGCCTGGATCGTTGTAAATCGTCGCATTATAGTTTTACTAAAACAATTTAGCTTAATGAATTGAACTAAGAATTGAAATAAGAAATTAAATTACTAGTCCAATAAATTAACACTCTAAGAATGAACAATAGAATGAACCTAGACAATGAACATGAATTCCCGGTTCAATTCCGAGTCAGATAAATTTTAAACATGAATTTACTTGAATTCAAGTCAATTCTAGTAAATTGTAGAGTTAATTAGAGAGGCCTAAATTTATTAAAATTTATTTGCAAAATAATCTAGAAATTAATTTATTTAATTTAATTGAATCACGTAAATTCACTCAATTTCATGGCTTCAATTCATTTAAATTAATTTAAAATCATGATGATAATGATGATGATTGAGGGTTAATTAATTAAAATCCTAAATTCGATCAGCGACGCCAAATCTCAAGCCACTAACAAGGCTTTGAGGACAACATATTGCTATGCGTTACTTAAGCACAGCTCGAAAGAAAATAAAAATTAAATGAATTAGTTGCGGTTTAAAGTAGTACTAAGCAAAAGAAAATTGTGTGCATCGCCCGCCTTCATTAGCCTTCATGACCTAGTGGTTAACATACAACACTAACAAGCAAGAGATCATGGGTTCAAGTCTCGCTACCTCCTTTTTAAGAATCAAAGAAAAAAGATGCAGGACTTCGCTCAGGCTTCGCTCAGGCTTTGCTCGGGCTGCAGCGGTACGACACTGGAGAGAGAAGTTCAAACTCAGGAAGCGGTCTGAAAAAGCAATGACTTTGACTAACAGCAAGCGTGTCAGCCGTCTCCACCAACTCAAGTCGTGTAGAGCTATCAACGATGCGTTCTCTTACCACAGATCGACTCAGCTTTGCATCGACTCCTGTCGATCCTTGAGGAGACAGCCTGAGAGCAACCATAAGAGACAGTTTGCCTCCTTGCTCGTGGAACAACCAGTTTAGCTCGACAATTGGTATCCGTCGTTCGATAGGGAAGCAAGTCTCACTTCTATACGATGCCGTTCTGAAACCTTTTGGCCAGAAGGAAGAGAGCGTTTGCATTTGAGGAGGAAGATGGAGAAAGATGGAGAAGGAGACGGGAAGCAGTTTTTGGCAGTTCCGCAAACGTACCCGGGGAACAGATGCCAGTTCTTAAGGGTTCCTCACCGACCTGCAGTTGGACAGTATAAGCAGTTGGCGTGCACGCATGCTGAGTGCGAAACACTGGCAACGGGGTTAGACAGATGAGGTTTTTTCCCTTTTTGGGAAGTGGTTCGCGGAATAGGGACAAAGCCAAGCCAGGCTACCGTTTTTGCCCATCTCTTCAGCCGTCTCCATCATTTTACCACCGTGTGCCTCAATAAAATAGGCAGGCTAGAAGGGAGTAGCTTTGGGGCAAGATATGAAAGTGAAAGGGCGCAACCTAACCTAGCCCATCAGAATGAAGGTTCTCTGGCTCTTCCTTCTTCTAATTGAGCTAGATTTCGGCAGAAAGAGGACAAAGCCATACGTTCTGTGTGAAGATGTAAGACCACTCTGCCTTACCATGGGAATTCAGTGAGTGACCGTCACACTGAAAAGTCTGGCTAGCTATTGGTCATAATGCACTCATCTGGATGTCTTTCACTGTTATACGGAAGGACTGTCATCTAGAACGTTTACGATTCTGCCATTTGAATCTATTAAATTGAATTTGCTATTTCTGGATCGATTTCTCTGCACCTGCAATTATTTCTTTCGTACACCTGCATGTATTTAATTCTGCGTTTAGCGCTTGGAATGCGCGTTTCAGACCTTTGGATCGATTGAGGCGGCGGGATACCTAAGAATTCGAGCTGCCAAGGCCGAACTTCGCACAGACCCCCTATCCCGGCAACTCATTGATTCTCCTACCCAGCTTCTTTATTTTTCTAGCCTTCGATCCTTCATAGCGTCACATGCTACAGAATCTCTGTTGTCCATCCTGAGGTCATCCAGAGTTGCAGTGGTGTTTCCTTATTGTTAGATGGCTGCTGTCTTTTTTTTTTTCTATACCTTCAGGCTTTCACCAGACCCTCTGAGCCGCCAAACTCTCTGAGCAAGAGCAGTCAGAGCTGATGGAATACCGTTTGGGTCTTCTTGTCTTCACTCATCCCCAGAATCTCTGTGTCCTCACTCATGGAGTACAGACAGAGCTGTCAATGCTTGAAGGTGCTGGGTGAGTGACTGAAGTGCCATGACGAAGGCTTGATTGATACCAACGCTCGCGCAGACCCCCTCACTCCTGGCACTCATTTCCCTTCTCTTTCTCTCTCTTTCTCTCTCTCTCTCTCTCTCTCTCTCTCTCTCTCTCTATCAGAACTTAACAAGCAACTACATTTTATATGTAGGAGTGGACGTCGTTAAGAATGTTGGGCTGATCATCAGTGCAGTCGCAGGGTGAGTCCCTTCGTACCCTTTTTCATCTCCGCCACCTGGCCTGTAACTTGAAACACGGAGTTCCTGTTCTCGCACTGTCAATCTACTGCATTTTAGTCTATTCAGACCCCTTTTCCCTTCCTCTCTCCCCGTTTGCAACTCAGTTTTGCTTGCCAAGCTATCCTGTATCCACTGCTACCGCCCTCTTACTCACTGCTCTGTATGAAGTCCATGTGAGTTTAGGTCACCGGTACCGCTTTTCTCTTACTTTTGGTGCAAGGTTCCTCCATGGCTCCTCCATACAGGGAACGGCTGGCCAGCTCTGCTCACTCCTACCTAATTGCTTCCTACGGAGAGGCTCGTGTCCGTGGGGCCTCTTGCTCTTTTTCTCTTTCACTCCTAACTGTTCAGCTCATATACCATGTATCGGTTCACATTCGCTCTTTCCGCCCACGAAGGGTCTGACCGAGAAACTGCTCCCCTGGCCACTGCCTGTCTGCTTGACTGAACTGCACGCAGCCTGCCAACGAGTTTTCTTTCTGCGTATTCAATTCCACTGTTTGCTCTCCCTGCTCAGCTGACTGCAAGCAATTAGACTGACAACTGAAGGAGACGGGTCTCACCCGCGTGGATGAGCATCACTGAAAAGTCTGGCTAGCTATTGGTCATAATGCACTCATCCGGATGTTTTTTACTGTCATACGGAAGGACTGTTATCTAGAACGTTTGCTATTCTGCCATTTGAATCTATTAAATTGAATCTGCTGTTTCTGGATCAATTTCTCTGCACCTACAATTATTTATCTCATATATATACGCCTGCATGTATTTAATTCTGCGTTTAGCGCTCGGAATGCGCGCTTCAGACCTTTAGATCGATTGAGGCGGCGGGATACCTAAGAATTCGAGCTGCCAAGGCCGAACTTCACACAGTCATGGGAAAGCCGTTCTTGCCTGTGTTATCTTCCTTCGTGGGAGAGGACTGCCCCAGCAGTGTGTCCAACTGCGTATTGAACCAGCCAAACGTTAAACGCTCATTTATAGGCCAGTAGCGATAGTGAATGATGATGATGATGATGATACAGGATGTTAACGTCTTGTATCATACAAATGTTGGTCTGTTGCAATTCGATCGAAATCAAATGAAAGACTTCCGAAAGACTTGCTGAAAGATTACAATGAAATCAGAACGATCGTCGAATCACAAGAAATCTCCATGCTTCGGATACGGATTGAGTCAGTCACTAGAGATCGACCTGAACCACTCCAACGACATCAAGCCCTGAAGACCCTTGAACCTCTGCAAGCACTCACCAGCGCCAACCCCTCTAAGTAGACCTTAACAATATGTTAGAATTAAGAATCTGATTTAATGGCTGTAGCTAAAATCCATGCAATTTAATCACTTTTTGACTCATAATTTCCTGGGGGGATTATTTCTGTACGTTCAGTCTTAGAAGTAAACTACCTATTTTTTTATGTGTTAACTACAATAAAAGCTTCTTTTAAAAAACAATTCGGCGTGTTATATTGAATTGATTTGTAGTTTTATTTGTTACTGAAGTTGTACTTCACAGTCTTGACAGTATGTAATTTGACGAAGCTCAGGCAGTTGATCGGTTGGTTGATCTTGCAATCGCACAAACGGTCAGCTGCCATTGGGGGAGTGCATGAGAAAGCACCAAGCGAGGTCGGTGCGGGTCCACCGAGGGGGAGAGCGGAACTCTGCCTTCCGAAGCCGAAGGAGCTCTACAAGCTCTCCAGTGTCGAGCAACTCCTGCATGGACGCACAAATGAATCAGACAGTGAAAATTACGATGATCAATTCGGACACATTGGAAGTGGATGCAGTGATAGAAGAGTGGGGGGGATGGAAGATTGGCAGTAAAGAGATCGTACGACAGAATGGTGCCTGAGAGAAAGAGCCTGTCTTTTTCAATTCCTCATCCGCCCTCCCGCCTTCCTCTTTTCTCCCTTCCCCTCCCCTGCTGACAGACAGACAGACCAACCTGCATATCCTTCGCAGAGATCTGCACAACCAGCCGCCGCTGTAGGAGGCTGCGCAGTCGTTGACTTTGGAGAGCCTGCATGGATGCACCCATGAATTCATCCGAGTTCATTTGCTTTCTTTTCACAAACACAACATTCTTCATTCTCCTTACCGACTAGAAGAACACGACAGGTGGTGGGAGCCTGCATTAGGGCAGCGTCCCCCACCGTCTCTGAGTTCAGATCCCTAACCTCTCCCTGTACTGCCGCTCAAGGCATGCATCATCATCTTCCAGGACCTTCCTTTCCTTCCTTCGACTTCTGACAGGAACGGAAAGGGGGTACATGCACACTCGATCGAGTTGAGCCGCAGTGAGGCTGGACCGTCGGATGAGCAGATGGAGAAAGAGTGCTTGCGAAATTTTTGCAAATAAAGAAAAAAGTTCAAACAAATCATAGCTATCTCCTTAATTCACTCACTCACGTCCATTCGATGAAGAGGGACCCCCTCCACGCCGCACTGTCTGACTGCAATCTCGACCTCCGCCCTCAGCCTCGCTCTGATTGTGTCTTTCCACTTCGCCCGCTTGGCTCCCTGCATGTATTAATACACGCGAAGTAAGTCAGGCATCGGAAACAAGTGAAGGTGCGTGCAGACTGTCAGTAAAGGGAAAGAAAGGGGTTGCAAGCTCGGAGACGGCAAAGGAAAGGGGAGAGAGCGAAAAGCCAACAGGGGTGTTACAGAACGGTGACTGAAGCAGAGTTAGAGAACATAAACAAAGAATGAATCGCCTCCAGCAAGCTGCTAGGCCCCACGGCGGGTCTCACGCATCTTCATGTGTCTCTCTCCACATTTCGGCGTCTCCATCCATGCAACCCCTCCCTGTCTCTTCTCTGTCTGTATCTGCTCACCTTTACGAAGTCGATGACGAGTTTCAGGAGCACTACATGCCTCACGTGAACGAACACGGAGGCAACAGCACAGAACACCAGACCCGCGGCTGCCAGCTGCACTCAGTCAGACAGCCAGAAGGAAATGTCAAGTAAGGAACAAGCATGGAGGAGGGCGGCACGACAATCATGACGGACTCAAATCATTTTTCTCCCTCATGAATTGACCGACGTGAGCCAGACAAAGCCTGTTAGAAGAGATACATGCAGACACGATTTGTCTGTCTGCAAAGCCGACAGAGGGCCGACGACAACAAACCTTCGCCAAGAAAAAACACAATCTAAGTGTCTTCACCACCCATGACCTTCCATGCGGACAGATTCGGGGTCTTTCTGAAATAAACAAACAGCGAATGTCTTCCCCTCCCCTCAGCATACCCAATCACACATCATGCAGCGAACTGACTGACCGCCGTGACTGTCGAGTCTCTCCACTTGAACAGATTCACCAAACGTTCAAGAAAGTCGACCCAGTCCACCACGTTCACCTGAACTTTCCAGACACCCGAACGAAACTCGTGCATCATTCGACGCACAAATCCCATCTTTGCGCTGCCGTCCTGTCTGTGGGCGTGAGACAAACCATCATCTGCTCCTGCACCCCCAAAGCTCCCCCCCTCGCTCCAAGACCCCCCTCTCATACCACTGAAAGGCCCTCCTACTTCCCGAACAAACGTCAAATCAGTTCCACCCTCCGACGCACCTTTGTCGCGCCCTTGGGGTCCGAATAGAGTGTTCAGAATGCGGGGCCCTATAGTTCCTTGCGGCGCCGCATTGGGATTCAACAAAGACATGGCGTGGGCAGCAACAGAATTCGGACGCCCCCATCCGTCTCCTCCCCCCCTTCCTCCCCCCCCAGCTTCTGAATGGGATTTACGTGAAGCTCCCATTCCTCCCTCATTCTCTCCCTCTCCCTCTCCCAAAGGATCCATGTCCGACTCCCCTCCCGAGCACTCAGGCCGAAGTATTGGCCGTCTCTCCGGGGTCTGAGTCTGATTGACGGCCCCCGCGGGTCCGGGCCCGACAGGCGGCGGAGACAGTTGCCGCCAAGGCTTGAAGCCAGAGAGACCTAAACCAGAAGCTGGAGGGGGTAATGTAAAAGCCTCTCTAGCCGCCCCCTCTCTTTCCTCTTCCTCCTCATCTTCCCGCCCCCCAAGACTGACAAACGAGCAGAATAAATCATCGTCCTCATCCCTCTCCTCGTCCTCATCCATTTCGGCCGCTTCACATTCAAATACAGACTGCAAGATTTCATGTTGTCTGAGGCTTCTCCTACGTCTGCGGCTAGTGGGAACATGCAATGGGGGATGCATTGGCAGGGGCACAAAGACAGTAGGGGAACCTATAGAGTCTTGCCGCTTCACTCGCTGCTTATCCAAATCAACAGCACACCCTTCCGAAGAACGGCGCCCTTCTCCGGCAGCTGCACGGCCACAGGGAATCTCAGGCAACTGCCACGAGGGGGATGATGCACCGACAGAATCTGAAGTCGATCCCGCAAGGCTGAATTTTGCATTTTCTGCTTCCCTGGGTGAGTACCAAGACAGCACAGATTGGGACCGTCGTTGGTATCTCTTCCCCGCTCTGGAGGGACTGTCGGGCGCATTGTTAAGGAAATCTGCGAGGTTTCCGCTGTTGATTCGAGGCGACAGCTCACTGGCTTTCGGGCCTAAGGCAGGCAGTGTGGGAGGGGGGGGTGCGAGTCTGGTATCTGTGTCCCTCTTGTGTGAGCTTCCGTTGCGTTTCTCTGTTGTTCCTGCCGGCGCGCCTGGAGGCGCAGACTTAACAGAAGGCCCTGAGGGAAGGAGGGGAAAGGTATGAGAGGACGCAGAAGGCGAAGGCAGAGGGACGTCTCCTGCGACCGTCAGAGCCTCCTGAGGTCCCCCACCCGTCAAAGCCCCTCCATGGGAACGTCCATTCTCCCCAGAGAAGAGGGAGAGAGAGGAGCTGCGGGCCGGTAGCTGAAGGTGAGAATCTGCTTCTGTGTCTGGGTGCTCTCCCAACAGATCCCCTGTTGATTTCTTCTGCATATCCCCTTCCCCTTCCCCCTGGTGGCCGTGTTCTCCTACAGGGACGGCGACCCACCGACGTCTGCGGGTGAGTGACCTTGTCCTGCTTTTTCGTGTCCTGCATGTACGCGTTGAATCGAGAAGAAGAAAGAGGCAGGAAAGGTGGCTATGAAAGCCAAGAGGGAATTACGTTGTACGGGTCAGGGGCAACGGCGATCGCCTTGACATTGGAGACAATCAGTGATTTCAGATAAGACGGGAAGATGGAGGAACGTCACTGGAAAGGCAGGCAAAGGTGAATGAGTGACACCAAAAAGTTTGCAGAAAAGTAGGTGCGATTGAAGTCACCTTCCTTTTGCTTCGCAAGGCAGAGACAGGAAGAGAGAGATCGTCACGTGAATACAACAACATGTGGAAACGGACACAGAACAAACGCACTCATGCGTCAAATGCAAAAAGAGAGATAGCAGGAACTCCTGACCAGGGACCAGAAAAAGTGATTCCTCCATACATCCACCCGTCTGCGTCTGTCCTTGCAGAGACGTCGATCACCCAACGGCAGGGCACGGAGGACGAGGAGGAGGAGGAGGAGGAAGAGGAGGAGCCCCCTCTTCCAGAATTTTCTGCTTGAGAGGAGGAAGAGGAGGAACCGGCAATGCCCGGGGGACTTCTGTTTGTCGGGACCGTCTCTGAAGTCGTTGGTGCCTCCGCGGGATTTCTGCAGAAAATGCCACATACAGCCATCCCATCCACATTCACCCACTCCACCTTTGCCTCTTCAGAAATCACGAGAAAGGAAGAGGAATGAAAGAAACAGCGAGCAACGGAGTACGCACGCACGCAAGAAAAGAAAACATCAAAAGATAAAAGAAACAGTTTTCCTTCCCTCCCGCAACCCACCCACCCACCCACCCACCCGAATGCATCTGTCCACAGACCCCGACCCAGCCGTGGACGTTCAGGAAGGGGGGCCCAGGGACCGCCCAACACGGGCCGACGCGCATTCTCCCACACCTCCCTCAAGATCTCACGTCCAACAGAAGTACCCCCGTAGGCCCGTGTGGGGGCAGCACTGGGGTCGTTACTCAAATTTGAATCTGAATTTCTTCGCGAATGCCAAAGATACCCAAAATTTTCGCTTCCTTCTTCTTCATACTCACCCTCTTCCTCTTCCTCATCCCACTGTCCATTTTCAATCTCCTCTTCATTCATCAACTCTCCGTCTTCCCCAACTGCCATTCCATCAATTCCCAAATGCCTCTCATCTCCTCCAACACCCCCAAGGGCCCTCCACTGCAAATGAACACTCCCCGCTTCACTTCCCGCATGCCCTGTCACCGTACCTACTGGGGAGCTGCGCAAACTGCTGTCCGCTCTTTTCCTCTCTGAAAGACAGGAGCCATCAACGTTCTCACTCACTGTCATTCTTCCCGCACTTCCCCTTCCATTATCAGATCTAGGAGATGAAGGCAGAGTCTGCACAGGCCCTGGACGCAAAGACCCTCCAACTCTATTTACATTCAAACCCCCTTCTTCCACGTGCTCCCTCACTTCTGGGAGGCGAAGTCGATTCAACTCACGATCCCTATCCACCACTGTGCCCCTCACGCGCATCCTAGTACCTCTTTTCCCTCCGATTACCGAGACTCCCCCCTCCGCCCCCCCTCCCTTAATCAACCAAGAAGGGGGTGAGACATCGAGATTCAGAAACGCAAACTTGCCCCCCCCGCCCGACTGTGCCGCTCTCCGAATTGCCAAATGGAGAGATGACTCCAAAGCCGCTGCTGAGAGCTTGGCAGAGGGCAGCCCCCCTTCTCTACTGGTCAGCCTCGCGGCAACGGAGGGGGAACAAAAGAACGCGACTGCTTTTCGAAAGAGGAAGTCGGAAAGTTGCTGTGCGTCTTGGTAGCACGGTCTGTAGAGCTCCTCCTCCTGTCGACAGGATTGCAGACATCTCCTTGCAGCCTTCTCGCAGGTGGAGGGGGCAAGGGGGAGAAGGGTGATAGCGGCAGCCGCACAGAGAGCAGGCGCAAATGGGTGCGTGACAAGAACCCAGGATGCGACTGTCGAGATGAGGAGACACGGCAAGAGGGGAGGAAACACGATGAGGGCACCGAAAACAACAGCCAGCCTGCACACACACACACACACACACACACACACACACACACACGCACACACACACATGCACATGCACACGCACATGCACATACATATACGCACACGCACATGCACATACACATACACATACGCACACACACATGCACATACACATACGCACACGCGGGAGAGACAGTAAGTGAGGAAAGAGAAAGAAGAAAACTCAGATGGAAAACATGATCTCTGATGGGGACAGAGACAGCCAGCAAACAGGAACGAGGGAAGGGATGGAGACCAAGGACGAAGTGGGCAGAGGAGGACCATATGCTCGAAAACGGCAGAGAGGGGAGGAGGACAAGAAGGGGAAGGGAAGGCGCTTTCACAAACACCTCGAACAGGCGTTTGTTCGACAACTGGGAGAAAGAGAATACTCGCAGAGTCAAAAAGGAATGCAGCCGCAAATAAATAATTTTCCCTCCTTATTTCTCTTCACAGGAAGACCGACCGACCGACCAGAGGAACGACAGCATCGGAAAGCGAAACTCCATAAGGTCCCAGTAGTACTCCACCCACTTGTCGACTCTGGGAACGGCAGAGAAGAGAAGCGAAGCCAATGCAATTTGACAAGTTTGTTTGATAGTGTGCATCTGGCCAAGCGATTTAGCAAGAAGACCAGGAGAATTGACGCATCCACCCAAAAGAGTGGGAGAGGCAAGAAGGAAGAGGGAGCCGAGGATGGAGGCGGGAGGCGACAGACACGAAGGGCAGAAGGAAAGCAAGGCGACATGAGGTGCAAATAGCAGTTCGAAGGGCAATTCGAGAGAGAGAGAGAGAGAGAGAGAGAGAGAGAGAGACAGACACACACACACACACACAGACAGAGAGAGAGAGAGAGAGAGAGAGAGAGAGAGGAAAACCTACAAGACAAACTCGTCATTTGTCTCCATCCCTTTGGCTCACTGAAAGAAACCGACTTTTCCATCTTCGGTGTCAGCCACACACCGACTGACAGAGTGGCCCATTAGCTGACTGGCTGACTGACTGACTGGCTGACTGACTGACAGACTGGCTGACTGACTGTGTTTTGAGTCCTGCAATTCTCTGGAAGGCGCTCTGGACAGAAGTGAACCTGACTTCTGGGGGGTCTACCGTGAGAAGATCCCTGGAGAATTAAGGAAAGAGGGAAGGAAGGAAGCACGCATGTCTCCATCGCACATCTGTCTGTCTGTCTTTGGCTCGGCATCTGTCTGTCTGCATGGGTGCGTGTGTACAGTCTCTAGGTCTCTGCCTGTCGGTTTGTCTGCCCGTCGCTTCCAGTCTCTGTGATTGTCCGCGGCTCTGTCCAGGTGTATGTCTGTGTGTGGGTGTTTCTATCTGTCCGGCTGTTTGCCAGTGAAGAAGCAAAATGGAGGATTGTCGACGTACCTGGAGGGTTCGACAAATGACGGCAGAGAGACGGGGCAGATGCGCGCTGAGACGCAGAGCTCGTCTGTGGTCACTCCCACATCAGATACCCGTGCGGAAGGGAGGGGCTGGCTGTTAGGTTGGTAGTGGAGAGGGAGCCAGAGTCGCGCCTCTGACAGTTTTCCCGTCTCTGATTTGGGCAACATGCCTGTGCCAATGTATGCAGAGTCATCTGAGCGATACACATGAAGACGGAGGGGCTCGTGGTAACGACATTCAAAGAGGGGGATGCGGAGACACCTCTTGGCGAAGAAGAGCGTCCGATCATCTGACACATCCACCCCTCCTTGTTTCTGAAAGGACACACTGAAATTTTCATTCTTCTGATTCTGCATCGGTTGGGATGATGAGGAGGACGCCTGCACATTTTGGCCTTTCCGGCCTTTCTCCTTTTCTCTTTCCTTTTCCGTCCCACGTTTCCCTCCCTCTTCCACCCCCTGAGCTGTTGGAGGGACTGCAGGAGCAGCCGATCGGACTGACAGTGTGATGGGAGAGACTGAAGATTCGGTCTCAACGAGCACAAAGAGAGGGGAGCTCGAACGCCCCTTTGGTAGTTGTGGAAGGGACCTGGTCACAGATCGGCAGGCGAGGATGCTTATGTCGATGTGTTGACGGGGGTGGAGGCTGTTGAAGAGCCAGGGCTTCAGCGGTATGTCGGATGCAGAGGGTTTGTGCCGAGCAAAGGGTGCGTTGTGAACTGCACCAAGACCCAGAAACGCATGCAGTGCGGTAGGGTCCTTGTTGAAATAGGCCTCCAATGCCCCGTATCTGCTTGCTCTCTGGAATGCATTCGCCCAGTCTTGTGCCTTTTCGATCTCGGAGTCGGCACATGCAACGACAACCGTCTCGTGTTCAGGCAAGGACCCTCCTCGTATTGTCAGGACATAGCGACCTTTTGTGTGTTCTACTTCAACCAAAGTGCCCGTCAGGTCGTGACTCAGAGAGGCGTCTCCTTTGTTGACATGCAGTGAGAGGTTGACCTTCTTCTTGAATGAGTGAAGCCAGGAGCCCTCAAGGAAAAGGAACCTCTCACGGAAGACGCCAATCGTCCTTGACCTCTTCAACATCCACCCAAAGCGTCGGATGGCGACTTCCGGCTCTTGAGCCTCCTCCATTCCTGCTTAGAGAACAGGTAGACGGATCAAGGGACAAGTAGTGGATGCATCAGACTGTATGCCCTTTTGTCGACTTCGATACCTGCCCACGGGTTGCACTCGTTAATCTGTCTACCTCAAAGCCATGTGTCCCTAATATCACGTGCTTCGAAGCACAAAAGGAAGAGACCACTAGACACCAGTCTATCCGACCTTCTAAGGTGGCGTCTCCTTCAATTTCATCTGACACACAGTCTCAGACTGAACTCTGTTTCCGAAACCGAAAACAAAAAAAGTAGCCAATAAGGCGGCGGATTGAGAAGGGTTTATTTGGAACTTCTCTACACCGAGCA
The DNA here is from genome assembly GCA_018398765.1 of Chromera velia. NCBI lineage: Eukaryota > Chromeraceae > Chromera > Chromera velia. The sequence goes on along the minus strand of JAHBMJ010001110.1, from coordinate 3,586 downwards.
GGACAGCAAGGAAATCCTGCATATTGTTCAAACCTTCTTCGATCAGTGTGACAATGTACGTGTCACTTTCGATCCTCCAGTGGCCCCGGAAAGCGTAGCGTGGGGCACTCAAAACATAAAATTTGCATGTATACCGCGCGGAACAGCCTGCAGAAGAAGTCAGGGAAGGGAAAAGGAAGACCACAACGCTCATCCATAGATAGGCAGAGTTGACCACGCGAACACACGGAGAATGAAAGGTATTAATTTTTGTCCACCGTGGAGTAGTATAAGCTAGGCACGGCGGCCTAGTCCGAGGGGCTTGCGCTTGCAACAGATTGGCCATAATAGACGGACAGGACCTATGCCTAAGCAAGATGCATACTAGCCCGACAAAAGACCAGAGAGACACTAAAGAGCCAGGAACAGCCTGCAACATGCCTGCAACATATCCATTGTACACATGCATGCACTTCGATCACTGCAACACAAGTGCAACGTTGCAATTCGATCACATCGATCTGTATATTTCAATGACAGCTTTCAGTTCAAACACAGTCAATACATACATACATAGCCCGGGGAGGAGAATTGTAGAGCTTTACCCTCCTTACTTAATACTGTACAGTCGTTCGTACAGTATTAATATACGTATCGATCGATCGATACATATATACTTCCGTACAGTCTTTGTTATGCCGATCCGTGCTTCAATCGATCGGTCAATCGTACCCATCCTTCCATCGATACTCCCGATCGGTCAATCATACCCGTCCTTCTGACATTCAAAAACTAAATTGCATCGAATCCAAATTTTCTCCGGAGCTGCGTCAATCAGCCAACGGCGGGAGATGAAGAACTTAAAGAGAAGAAGCTTAGTCGTGCCTTAACGGAAAGTTGAAGACGCACTTTTCCCAAATCGAAGATGTTTCGTCCTAGCGATTGGGTGACTCCCCAGCAGAAGACCAAAGCAGTGTGGGAACGGGAGGCTGCCACGTTTCGAGCGGTATTTTACTTCTCAATTATGACTTGGAACCCTTTTGCTGAAAGCCTTACTGCATTGAACGAAAGCGATTTAGGAAAGTTTCTCCATAATGTCGCCTCCTTCCCTTGAGATTCCTTTCCTCCCGATCGTCAAAGGTGCAAGTTCCTTTCGATACTCCTTGTGGAAGACGAATATCGGATTCGTGGACTCACCTTTTGTAATGTAAGCTGCAGGCCGGACACAAACTGTTTGTGTTTAGTTTCTTCATGATACGGCATACCACTTAAAAGTTCTGTACTAGGTACAGTTTGCAAAGGACCTCCGCATCAACGCAGTTCCTCCCAAGATCTTCTGAGACCTTCGACTTGGTTTGAAGAAAACAAACATCGCTAGCTTTCTGAAAAAGCTTCTCGATCTCTCCGATGAGGCACTAGAATTGTAGAGAACGATTCAGCAAGAGACCACCACTGCAGTCGGAGCATTGCTTTGGAAGTGGAAAGAGAACATGGAGACTCTCGGGAGGTTCCTTCGCAAAGCACTCATGCGTATTCACTCCGGCACTGCAAGCAACCAATCCTCTTTAGCCAACTCTCCAACAAATCAGCGTGATGAGCGCTCTGCTTGTGACCGCCCTCAGAACGTCGCTCAGGCCACAGTGAACGAGCTTGCCGGTTTGCTCTCCCGACTCAGCCTGAATCCCAGTTGATCCTCCTTCGAATGATGCACTTCCTTGCTACTCGTTAGTACAGGGTCTCTAAGCTCATCTAGGGGGCTGAGGAATACGACGGGCGGGTGGATGTTTGGGCAGCGGGGTGCATTTTAGCAGAAATGCTGGAAGGAGGAACACCCCTGTTTTTGAGTTCCAACAATGCGAACCAACTGGAGGTCATCGTACATGTTTTGGGCCTCCCCCCAAACGATGAACTTAGCAGTATTCCGTCACCAACACGAATCTTCATGGAAGCTGCAGAAAAAACTTTTGTGAAGGCCAACGGCTCTCGACAGGTTGTTGGAACCCGGAATATCCTTGGATAAGTGAGTGAGTGAATGAGTGAATGTGTGTGCATGTCTGTCTCATTTTGTCTCAGACTGTCTGTCTGTCCTTCTCTCTTTCTTTGTCTCTGTCTCTGTCTCTGTCTTTCTCTCTCTCTCTCTCTCTCTCTCTCTGTGTGTGTGTGTGTGTGTGTGTGTGTGTATATGTGTGTGCGTGTGTGTGTATGTGTGTGTGTGTGTCTCTCTCTCTCTCTCTGTGTGTATGTGTGTGTGTGTATGTGTGTGTGTATGTATATGTGTGTCACTCTGTAGTCGGGGCAAAAAGATAGGGATGGAGAGAGGGAGAAAAGTCTGCATTAGCTTAATTCAAGTGAGTACCTCAACAGATGGATGGGTCTTCTTTTAATTGTACAGCCAGCTTCTTTACCTTTCTGCAGTATGTGATAGTCTGTGATTGATGTCAAACTTTCAGGCACCAGGTCCTTTCTTTCTCTAATCGATTTCACATTGAGTGAAGGTCCGAATTCATGTGTATGCATCTGCTGATATCCGTATGCAGACACAAATTTCCGAACGTCACCCCAGAGTGCTTAGACCCCCTCGCTGGAATGCCCCACATTCATCCGATGAATCGTCTTGATGCTTTTGCCTATCTGTTGGAGGAATACTGTGTTTCTGTCGAAAAAGAAACAGAAGCAGAAGAAGGGGAAAAGCGTAAGAGAGAAAAAAGGGAGAGGAGAAAGTGGAGGCAGAAAAGGAGGAGAGAGAAGACGACTAAGAAAGAGAACATGGTTGAGACAGACAGGAGGCGGCCCACGATGAAGAGGAGCACCCACCTCCCAATGCTGCAAAGCGTGCCAATTTTTCAGAATTTTCCCCGAGTACATCCTCCCTGCCAATCCTTCCCACATTCCTGAGGGGACGAAGAAGCGAGAGCTCCACTAGCGATGAGAAAGAGGCTGCAGAGTCCGGTGAACACCAACAGCCAGACTTGGACCTGGACCATCATTTGCATCAGAATGCTCAGTTGGACACTGTCCTCAGAGAAGGAGAGGAAGGAGAGAAGAAGTAAGAGGAGGAAACAGAAGAGAAAGAAGAGGACATGGGAGAAGAGGAAGAGGCAACCCTGCATGATCCTACCGCAGGACCATCACAGTTACCTGGCTTCAGTGTAAGTGATACAGACTCCAAAGAGGGAGCGAGTTAGCTTGTTGTACCGCCTGTTGAAGGCTGTGCAATGCCATTACCAAGTGACTCCCAGGTATCGCTTTTGGCCTCTTCTCTTCTTTTTGAGACAAGAAGCCGCCATCATGTAAAGCACACGCACGCACGCACACACACTCACACACACACACACACACACACACACACATACATGTACACATATACACGTGTACACATATATATGCCCTGGCCCTTGAATTGTAACCAAATAGGCGTATACCACCCTGACGTACCTATAGACAAACACCTGCCAACATCCACTGACTTGCACATAGACAAACACCATGTCACCCTTTACTCTTGCGCTTACACCGCTTTCAGATAGGGCCCCACCTGGAGCTGGCCATTTTTTTTTTATAAAAAAAAAAGAATTGAAAAATAAAAAAAAAAACCATACAGTTTCAT
>JAHBMJ010001109.1:0-35720 GCA_018398765.1 Chromera velia | reverse complement strand
CAATAGAACGCTTGACAACGAGATTTTGTGGATAGAGGCCCATTCTGTTGACCCGACTTTCTGACTGGAGGAGAACTTAATTTCTGAAGACCTGACTAAGAATTTTTCAGATCGGCATTTTAATGGGTCAGCGCGCAGGCGGGAAGTGCTTTTTAGCCTTGGTGGCCGGCCGGGCCCTGGCCCGCAACGTATAGCTTGCCTTCTGGGGCCGTCATATGGTTGGCCGATCTAAAATTGGCTCCTAAAATCGGCTTTCCATCGAATGTTTCAAGTCGATCAGAGCACGACCTAGTGCCGCCTCTCTCCTATTACACAGACTTGCTCTCCAGCAATGAAACTAGGCTTTATCAAAAGCCCAGAGGATTGGCTTCTTTGGTTTTTCTTGGGTTTATGACATTCACTCTACTAGTTGCCCTAAGAGGGCAATTTCGATCTTCCATCATGAAGGGCACGGCCCGTCTTCATGCAAAGGGGCCTACAAAGTTGCCCCAGTAAAGCTTTTATTGAATCCCTTCCATGCGTACGCTCTAACAAGCTCTAGATGAGGAGCTGGAAAGGCTTTCTGGATGAGGGGGCCAGCTTTGGGTGGCCAGAAGGTGAGCCACTTTATAAATTTTTGCATATCTGTGTGCTGCAGGTCAGACTGAGCCTTTCTCGGAAGACCGTTTGTCGGTATTTAGGTTTCGTGAAGAAGCATTACGACTGGTAATCTCGGGTGATCTGAAGTTGTGAGAGTGAGGCGCAGCTCTTGTTTGTATGAGAATTTAGAGGTAAGGCTCCTGGCTGGACTAAGACTCAGTGGCCAGTGCCAGGCCTCACCCAGAAAAAACAAGAACGCTATGATGGCTGGTCGTAGGCAAGGCCCTCTGGCTAGAGGCCATGGATCGATCAGGCTTTCAAAAGCTAAGCATTTACCTCTTGTATGGTTATAGTGCTCAACATTTGTTTGGTTGAACTGCTTTCTGTGGGTGTCAAATCGGCAGATCTGTTTGCGGACATTCATTCTTACCTTTCATGGGGGTTGCCCGCTGTATGCTCCCTCCTTACATCAGTGTGCGGATTCGGCGTATTCCATTAGAAGTAAAAGTTAGCTTGTTTATGCATTACACTGCACATTGTCATATGCCTGCAGAGTCTGCAATCACTCCCCGACATATCAATATACTATAACTCTTTCACCTCACTCACGTCCAACAATTTCCAACATACACACCACAAACCCATTAAACCTTATCTTTAAAAGTTGTTCATACTTTCATGCAGGTAAAAAACAATAAATAGAATCATTCTAAGTGTTTTAAAGACTTAGTTTTTTATATAAAATTTAGTGTGATATATAGAAAATTAAAAGTCATTTTCTAGTACAAAAGTTTTAATTGTCAGTACAGTCAGTTTGATGTGCTCTCTCGATCTAAGACTTTTTGCACAACTCTCTCACCTCATGCTTCAACCCCCTGGCAGCTAGTAAGCCGGGGAGCACAGAGCGGGAGGGAGCAGAGACTGTTCAGTGCCTTGTTGAATTTGACGTCTCCAGTTTTTGCAAACTGTCCCCTCAATTCTTTCATCACTACTTCCAGCTTCCCCTGCTCGTCTTCAGCAAGGGTATTGACTATTGCACTCAGCTGGGGGTATTTTTCTACCCCGCTGACAAAGACGTTAGCTTTTTAGCCTCACTGGCATTCTGCAGGGAACGGGCTGTGAAGCGCTTGAAAGAGGAAAAAACATTTTTGAGCTGCTCAAATATGGTAGTGGGAGGCTTGGCGTCTTCATCAAACTGTTAGGTGTCTAGACGCCCTTCCGGCTCATCTATGTTTATGATCATAGCATAAAGGAGCCAAACGCTCCAGTCAAGTCTCTTGCCTATTAAATTTGTCTGGATCGATCGGTTTCTCTATGCATGATTTTGAATGCTCTCAATTACTTGATTAATTGCAAAACATGCAAGCAACACTTTGCAATACTGAACTGATCATGCGATGCGCCCCACGGCCCGCCACTCATTTATATCATAGCATGCCGGGGCCGGTGCGACGTGGCCTCCAACAATCACCCTCTGACTAAAGCAATGAGGGAACCATTCAGGAGGCACGCATAAATGCAATCCTTTCTTTCTTCATAGAAAAGTCGAGAGACTTCAATCGAGTACCCTCCTTCTCAACTACCTTCTTCTCTTTAGGCACCCATTTAGTTCCTTTGTCCTTCTGAAGCTTAAGCTTTGTTTGTCTGTCTGTACGTATCTTGTCAGTTGACACCCAAAAGACTTTTGCACGCAGTATACGCAGCTCCTGTCTGACATACTTCAAAAGACCGTCCAGACAAGGTTCTGCCTGAGCATAACCTGTCTCGAGCTGCTCCATGAGCTGCTCCATGAGCGGACCAGAGTCCGTCATGAACTCAACTGGCACTTTCTTTCTCCAAAGCCTCTCTGCCAATTTCTTCCATACAAAGGCTTTCTTCACCACATCTGAAAGAGCACACAATTCAAACGAAGTACTCGAAATCAACCTTCTCATCAACTTCTTGTTCTTCCACGCAAAGAGGTTTGACTCTCTTACATCAGGAACCTTTTCTTCTTCATTCATAATGAATGCTTCCATTCCAACCCTTCCTTCACATTTATGAAGTGTATATGATCCATCATGGAAAAATTTTTAATGTATAACTTCGGATTCTCGTAAGCAGTGAAACGTAAAGGCGCCTCAATGCTTTTCGCATACATCAACAAGCGAACTGCTCCCTCCACTTTCTCTGCAGAAGGCTTGAGAGACCAGCAAGACAATTCACTGAACAAGAAAGAGATTGACGGAATTGTGCAAGCAACCCATCCAACAACCCCCATACATTTCTGCATGAGAGGTACGTAGTCTTTTCGAATCTCTTCTTCTTTTGGCAGGTCGATCAGACTTCCGTTTAACCTTCCTCCTTTCAGCTTACCCTCATCGACATTGATCGCATCAAGATACTCCTTTTGTCCGATTTCGTATCCTTCCTTTGTTCTGCTTAGCGTCATACCAATGTAAGTTATCTTTCCTCCTTCTTCAAGCAACTCAGGCTTGTCCATTTTCAATCGGGATTGCAGAGGGGAGAAGAGAGACATAGGGTCAGAAGAGAAAATAAGAAGATCATCAACATGCATAATCATCACCCCTTCAATTTCCCCTCCCTTTCCTTCCTTCACAAAAATGCTCTCAATCACTTCTTCCCACCCCTCTTCCTTTGCTATTCGTTTGAAATGCTTCGTATAGAGGCGAAGGGCATCTGTAAGACCATACATTGCACGTAAAAAAGAAAGCACCTCACCTGCCTTGAGGCCATCAGGCGCACCTTCAGGCATCTCTGCAGGAAGCTGCATAAAAACTTTATCATTCATTTCTGTTGTAAGAAATGCAGTCCTCACATCTGACTTCACGTAGTTCCATTAACAAGTAGAAGCAAAAGACAAAACAAGAAGCAAAGACCACCAGTTGGCAGTTCCACTGTATGTCTCCAAGTCTTTTCTGTTATCTTGGAATCCTTTTGCAACCAACCTGGCTTTTGCCACCCTCTTTCCTTCCTTTAGCTTCCACGTCAAGACCCATCGTGTCTTGATTGCCTTTTTTTTTCTCGGCATTTGCCTGCCTCTCCTGAATACCTGCTCATCAACGAAGCTCTGAAGTTTCTTCAACATGGCGGACGAATGATTGCCTTCTTTCACCTCTTCCTTGCTGGTATCTATATGCCCCTTTCTTGGATTCACATGATTCCTTATCTTTTCGATCACTTCTGGATCGACCTCGACAATTCGAGGCAACGGCTATCTCCTTTTCTCTTTTTCCTTTATTAGTTGCTGAAGTTTGCCCTGAAGCTCAGCAATTCTTTCCTTTGTCTTTTCCACCTCATCCTCTCCACCTACCTCCTGTGCTCCCTACACCCCGTCTACCTCCTGTGCCACCTGTACTCTGTCTGCCTCCTGTTCTTCCGAACCAAAATCTCTTCCAATCCAGACCCCATCCTCAGGGACAGGGATCTCTTCCTCCTCTACTTCTGCTAGCTTACCGGCAGAGACCATCGATTCTCGTGCTTCTTTCTCCAGGGGGACCTCTCCTTCCCCCCCCCGACGCTGGACTGACAAACCCGGATTGGTGGTCCGAGGCTACAAACCTGTGTCGTTTAAACCAGAGAGAGACGAAGAGAGCTCGAGCTGGGGTTAGGTATCCTCTAACTAACTAACTAACTAACTAACTAACTATATATCTTTAGAGTTTCTCTAATATAATAATATAAATATAATATAATATGATATAACATCTATTATATAAATTCGCTCGTGTTTGTCAATTTTTCCCTCTTAATTCAACCAAATCCCCCTTTAGGACAGAGCAACCTCCCTCTGAATCCTTATCAGAAACCGTCTGATCAACCAAAGAGATGCATCATATCATTAATTTTTGTAGGCTAGATCTCCCTTCGTTAACTTATTTCCTTCAAACCTATATATATGCATGAACATGGGCTGCTGGGAGCACGGCTCCACTCTAGCAAAGCTAACTTCATTTATTCATTCATTCATTCATTTATATAATATTATATTATATTAGCGTTTGGTCTAAAATATGATATATATTGAATCCGAGCCTAGTTTTGTATTGCCTGGCTGAGTTGGAATCTGGCCATTGATTCTAATGATTATAACTGTCAACTTCCTGGTGCAATTACATCTGAACTTTTTATTCGTAATGTCATCCAATCATGCACTTTTATACTCGCATCCGGCCTTTCTTTTCGATGTTTGTCTCCCATTTCTACCCATTTCTGCCATAATTTTCTGGAAAGTGATTAATTAATCAATTCTACCAACAACTTTACAAACAACAACTATGCATGTATGTGCTAGCCGGGAGCTTAGCCCTCCAGCTGGGGTCCCGGCTTAGCACTCCAGCTGGGGTTATAAGCTATTTAAAGCTATTATAAGCATCCTCTATCTAATTAACTAAGTTATATCTTTTTTGCTAACTTTTCTGTCGTTGATGATTATTTCTGATGTAAACATAAATTAAAACCTGAATAGACTGAACTTTTGCTACTAGTTCTGCTATCTTTTATATATAGGCTAGTTAATTAGTTTAGTTAGGACTAACTTAATTAAGGACCTATTTAAAAGCTACTTGAAAAGAGTTTTTTTAAAATAAAGTCTGGAGAGCAAAAAAAAACTTTAACAAAAAAAAATTTAAAAGTTTAGTGTCCACTCTTAGAAAGAGAGAGAGAGAGAGAGAGAGATCTTCAATCTACTAATCTACAGTCTTCAATATCTTTATAATTGTTAGTAAGAATTGCTTTAATTGCTAATTGGTATTTAAAAGATGTGCTTGCTAGTGTTGATGCTAGTGTTGATGGCACCTTGATTGGAATTCAGTAAGAGGGAACACAATATCATGTCATTGAAGAAGCTAGTGAAGAAGCCAAAATGTCAATATTGAAAATGATCGTCGAGCGAACGTTGATCATCAACGGTTGATGAAGTTCGAGACGAAAAGATGTGACTCATGTGAGCAGCATTGTCAAAGAAATATGCATGCAGGAAATTTAACGCAGCGAATGCAACTTAGAACAACAGATCGAGACAAAACAGGAGAGAGAACATGCAGTAGATGAAGGGTACGATCGAAAAGACTGATAGGGTCTCCAGTTGCAACTTCAGAATCTACACCGTCCTCATTGACACTCATCCCCTCATGATCATGTAATTTGTTTGTTTACCACGGTACAGTAATTAACTTCCTGTTGACAGACACTCGATCGATCGTCGAAAGAACGATGGGCTTGTCCGCCTCACGAAACCTTTTCATCCTTCAAGTTGTTTTTCAAACGTACTTCTCTGCTTCATTGCTCCGTGTCATGTTTTCCACTGACGGGCTGGTCGAAATGCCCTTCGATCGAAAGACTTGAAGTGCCGGTGCGGCCCCTGTCTGTTTCATTTACTGCAAATCTTTTCTGAGCATCGTTTGTTCTGCAGTCCTTTGGATGAGTCTGGCATGGTTGTCAATGCGTACGTGTCACCTTTCTTTTCGCCAAGTTGAAGCCCACCGTTCACGTGGTGGCGTCCCTCGTTTGTTTTCTTAACTGACTCAAATGAAGGTCGCTTACTCGATCGACTTAGCACTGGACTCCAGCCCCAGTGCATCCCCCTTCGTATCCAGACGCACAGAGAACCTCGCAGGCGCTGCAGGCCTCAGAACTGCCTTGGAAGTCTGCACACTTCTCACCCATCTGGTAACAGTCGTCCGTGCCTGAGCACAGCCTGACCCCTGTGGTGCTTGACCGCGTTGCCTCCTCATCCTCATCCTCAGACTCATACTCAGAGTGCTCAGGCTGCTGGTCAGAGTAGCTGCTGCCGTGATTCGCTAGAGGGTTCTCTTCGAGGTCTTCGTCCAGCAGGTCATCGCTCAGATCCGCATCCATGTCCATCTCCTCGTCCTCCTCCGCCTCTCCCTCTGCTTCAGCCATGATCAGAGTTTCTGCCCATGCCTCACCGGCTCCACTTTCACTGGCAATCTGTTCGGACGTTGACACTCTGACGGACGCCCCTGCCTGCTTCAATTCTTCAGAAGAGATCGACGCAGGTACCCCTTCCCCTTCCTCGAGGGAGAAAGAGGAAAACGAATCCTTCAGGAGGGCATCCAGAAGAGGGTCAAACTCATGAGCATGGGACAGGCCCTCTGCACGAATGGACGGATGGCGATGCAAGATCGAATCACGATCGAAGCAGATCAAAGAGCAGAATATAACGAGCACCGGCGGAAATGCTGACGGACAATGTCATGAGTCAGATGAACTTGAGGAGACGGGAGAAGGAAGAAGACAGGCAGGAGAACGAGTTCAACGTGCAGATGCACCAACGGACGTGCGAAGGGAGAGAGGAGCACAGTCAACTGTAGCGTTTCCCCTCCCTCCCGTCTCCTCCTAAAAGAGCTCGCTCATCTGTGATGTTCGGTCCAGAGCTGCAATTCGGGGAGCAAAACACGACGACCACTCTTCACCCACCGAAATCAGCTTGGGGGTCCAACCGGCGCCCGCGGCCGTGCCACTGGATATTGCAGTAGTACCTCTCTCCTCTGCAGGCCTCTGTGTATCCTGCCCAGCAAAGATACCGACAAGGGTAGCAGGCTCTTCGCGGATTCCCCCCCCGTCGACAGATTCGGCCGTACTCGTAGCACTCAGGGCCTGCAAAGAGATAATGCCGAATCAAAGTCTCCTCGCACACAGAGTCCAGATGAGATGAAGAAACTCAAAAGGATGCAATCAATCAGTTGCTTGCTGACCGCATCTTCCATTTCCTCCAGGAGGCGGCGTTCTCTGCCCACCTGCATGCATCAAGACAAACGTGAGTGTCGAACCAGGCTTTGCAAGGGAAGTCAAAAGAGCAATTTAAAGCAGGACTCACTGCTTAGGGCAACCAGGGCAGCAGCGGGCACCACAACGCTGAGCACCCTCATTGACTCGATCGATCGAACAACAGTTGTTGAAGCAGCGTGTCCGACGCAAGCCTAAGCAGCTGAACGAGCACAACGTACAACTTCCTGCTGACTGTCAGCTAGACCGCAGAGCTGGTCAAGGCTTGCCAAGTACGGCAGACACACAATACAGCATATATATATAATGGAGCGCAGTAAAGTTTGTAGAAACATCAATGAGAGACTGAATTTTGTTGACCTGCATGCATGTGCAATTAAGTCATGCACTGCATGCCGATCGTGTGCAGTGACGCACGCAAACTCTCACGCATATGCGCCGGGACCGTTTCAATCATGCAGTCGACTAATCGGCTCTGTGTAGAAGCATGCATTTGTTTAGTTTCCATTAAATCAAAGCAGAAGACGTGATCGAGTTTATTCCACATACCTGTAGTAATAGTAGCTTATTCAGACAAAGAGCTGCGAGACATCACTGCAAAAGGGCTGTGTTGCTCTTCACCGTCCTGGTCGATGTTTGGCTGCATGTTGTATTCAGGAGTTCGAGACGAAAATGTGTGTTAAAGGATCAAGTGTCTGTATATTCGCCCTCGTGCAGCGCAGCGTCAGAAGACAAAGATTCGCCCGCATGGAAAACGGCGTAGAGAGAGGTCAGTGCGTGCCGATGGCATGGCTCTCGATTTTAATTAAAAGCTACGGGGGTGTGTATAGGTCAGTCGCTTTGATTCGTAAATTCACAAAAGCGTCCCACATGCAGCCTCCGATGTCCAGGGAACAGAACTTTCTGGAATGATGGTGAGGATGTGAGTGAGTGAGTGAGTGAGTGAGTGAGTGAGTGAGTGAGTGAGTGAGTGAGTGAGCGAGCGAGTGAGTGAGTGAGTGACCTATGCGTGTGTGAGGGTGCGGTGTGCTTTTGTGTGTGGTGCCAAGCACTCTCTTGAGCTTCCAGGCATGTAATGCCGCTCATGCGTCTCGGCAGCAGCTGCCACTCTTCCTTTTTCTCACCAATGCTGAATTTGGTGCCTTTGTCATCAAATCGAAGCTCTTGTCTTTTCGATGAAAGGACCGGCTTCAATCCGATTTGAAACGTGTTTGTAGTTTCTGATGCTCCACCCTCCGCTGTCTCCTTTTCTCCCGGAGCCTTTCCTTCTCCAGAGCTGTATGTGTTGTGTACCTGTTCCCTTCCCGCTCGTCTGCCTCATCTATTCTTTTTCTTTTTCCTAGTTTTGTTTCCCTTGGTTTCAAAGAAAAGGATCAAAGTGGAGCGGAGCCAAAAAAACCAGCACTGCCAGCTGGGTGCCTCGACACTACTGCCCTTTTTGAGGCCCGCCTGTCTCTCTGTTTCGCTCTCCCACCTATCCCGCAAAGAAGATAATCGACCACTTCGGCAAAGAAGATAATCGACCACTTCGGTCGCCATTTGCACTTTTAGGTATTTCAACAGCTGTTGATTGATACTGCTTGGTTGCCGGTGAGCATGCAGCTGCTAACGCTTAACGGCAAAGTGAATAGTTATTTTATTTACCAGTAGCCTGCCCCAGGCTCTGGTCGACTTGAGTCACTTGACCAGAATCCACATGATTTAAAAACTAGCTTAACTACTACTATTGGGCTGTGTTTCTGGTGCATGTATAGTCCTAGGTGTAGTCCCTATAGCCGTAACGATTTGGTCAGAATCAGACTAATAGATGAATTGATTGATTGACTTGTTGAAACAGAACTTGAATGATACATCACTGCTGATCGAAGCTTGTTTGAAATTAAAGTGAGTGCACGCGTCCTGTGTGGTTGTTCATGCAGCCGTAAGCTTCAGCTCAGGCTGTGGCGGGTTGTGGTGGTTCATGCTTTTATGTGGAAGGAGGCTAAGCTGCTGCGGCTTGCTCCATCTGTCTACAACTGCATACATGGGTTGCATTTAAATTTACTGACAGTAGAATCTATATACTTATGTTTTATTAGATATTTTATTGAATTTTATAACTTTAAAAGTAGTTTTTGAAGTTTTATTTCATGTAATCTGTATCAAAAGAGACTTTAAAGAGTTAGGACTTAGGAGCTAGCTCAGGAGCTCAATGCTGCTGCTCAAATTAATTAGCGCTGCGCTTATACGCGTATATGTCTGTAAATGTATACATACAGCCAATTTCAACTCATAACTTTTTCTAGATCTATCTAGATCCAAAGGTAATTCCCACTCAATTCCACCTAGAATTCCACTAAATTCCCAAGGCTAGGCGTAGGCCATTAAAAAAAAAAAAAACCTTAAAAAAAAATAATTGAAAAAACCCTCGAATAAAATTTATTTACAAAAATACCCCCCTTGCAAAAACTAAAAGAGGTTCAAACAATTTAAGACCGGCTTTGAGCTTCTAAAACCCCAACGAGTTTTTTAAAAATACTTACAGTTGTTTACAGGAACTTTTTTTTTTACTCAATATATATCTTTAGCCTCTGGGTCTATATTTTCCTGGTCATTTCTTCTACTATTTCCTAGTATATTTTACATTATTTCATATGTTTTTTGCTTGAAATTTTTATGTTTAAATTTATAGTATTATATGTATGATTGAACTTATTTGAATGATCATAGAACACGCGCGTTGCCTTCTTCCAACACTTCAACCACTTTGAGAAGAACCTGTGCCCACCCCCCCACAAAGCCTTTGTTGCCCGCTGGCATCCTCATATATTGTTGTCTTCTTTCTCTGAATCTTTTCAAAGTCAGAGATGTCTGCAACTCGAAGAATGTTTTTAAAACGAGTCACATCATTGTCTTCAACCATCAGACCAAATGTTGTTGTTTCGCTACTGCGTTCAAATAGAGGGGCATGAAGACATTTGATTATCTAATCTTTATGTTTTAGATCACGAGCAGCAGAACCGGTAAAGCTCCTGCCTGAAGCACTAAAAACAGCCTGCACTTACGCTAATTCGTAACACTCCACCTCCCCCTTTTCTCCTTTCAATTTGCTCAATGTGTGCAACCATACCCACGCTTTTTCTTTTATGACCTGGCTGGCTTCATCTGCGTCACCCGTCTCCCCTCTGCCTGAACACGGTCAAAGCGGTGCTCTTGAAGGCAAGGTTGGCGCGAGACGGCTGTGGGGGGAGTATGTTGAGATGATCTGTTTCTCCTTTGTAAAAGATGTCAGAATCCATGTTTTTGCGAAGGAAACAAATATGTACAGGAGACTATGCATGCTCGGAAAAAAAGAAATGAAGAAAGAGATTTTTTTATGGTGGAGGGCGGATGAGGGGGGCAACGATTACTATGACATCCTTCTCCCTGAATGAGAAAGAAACGACCTAGGAAACGAATGCTTCTCTGTCTTTGTTTGATTGACTAAGCAGCTTGGGTTTTCTTTTGGGTGAATTTCTGCTTATGCAATGCGGTCGAATATCGCAGTTTTGTTTTTATATTAACTATGCCGTGAGTGATGGTCTCAGAGTGAGAAGGTCACTGAAAACCTGTAAGTACATAGTTTAGTAGGGGCTCAACCTAGGGTTTGGCACGTAAGAGTGAAGACTGCGGTTCGAAGCTCTCTGAATGAACATGGTTTCATTTTCCTTGCTGCTCAGACTTGTCGATCAATCAATAAAGCATATTCGATCAATTCATTTACTTTCAATTATCTTATAATTGTCCTTAAAGTTTTTGAAGAGGCTATAGTATGCTATAGTGAATAGGAGGCGAAGACTAGGTCCCTAGCATCAACCTAGCTAGGCATCAACATTAAAAGTCTTAAAAAAAAAAAAAACTCTAAAAAAAAAATGAAAAGAAAAACGCCCCATAAAATTTAGAGTTTTTTTTAATGGCCTACGCTTAGTCTCAAGGGATTGAACAAAGAATTTACCCCGGTTTTGTAAGGTTGCGCATATTATATATCATGATTGCTAGCATGGTCGAATGTTAAAAAGGTTTGTTGATCAACTGATAACGGAGAGATGTGTGCATATTTTTTTGTTTCCATTCTTGTTCTGCCAGCAGACCATGACATTGAGTAACGGAAGTTCTTTCTCACCACCTTCATATCAAAACCATACAGCTGAGGCTGGCAGTTCTTTTCTCAAAGTCAGTCTTTCAGTCTACCCCACTGCATTTGAATTAAGTTGGCTTCTTTGCACCCCCCTGCAGGGACTCCAGGCCTTCAAGTTCTCTTTTCTCATCCTTATTCGGGCATCAGCACCGACAGACAGACAGGCAGACAGGCAGACAGGCAAACAAGAAAGAAGCGAGGGAGAGACAGAGAGGCAGCTAGACCAGCAGGTGATGGACACAGCTGCGCACACCAACGCAGTCCGACTGGTTTGCTTCCTCACTCACTCGGATTCTCTCTGGGAGATTTCTGCCTCCTTCTTTCTTTCTAGAGTTTTTCTGGCTACTCAGTTGACCGGAATGCTTCGAATCAGTTAATTGTCCTGCATGTATGCAGGATCTGGTTTCAATGCATCTAGCTTGCGCCGCTCCCTTGTGTCCATCTGTCGACTTAATGTTTTCTTTTTTTCGCGAAGTTGCGAGAAGGTTTTCGTTTCCTTTGATTCGATATGTCATTCAGTCGATTCTCTGTCCGTGTCTCTAACTTTCTCTGAAGACAGCACAGTTGAAGAGAAAGAGAACTCAGGAAAATAAAAGAGCGGTGCGGCCTCAATTTGTTCTCTGTTCACTGCGAGTTTTTTTTTTTTTTCGGGAATTTATCCGTCCCTCAGTTTCTCTCCATGTCGTTATTTGTCTGTTTGATAGATTGACGAAACGTGTTGGTCCAATGACGCCTTCCTTCATTGGATGGGATTGTCCCACCCACAGACATCGATTGATTGATTGATAGATTGAATGAATTCGGAACAGGTTGATGCATTCAGGGCCGGTTTACTGATAGAACGTCCCCCCCGCGTTTGAATCCCTAACCAGTGCTTGTCTCCCTCCTGCTTTACCGCCTCTGTGTCTCCCTGCTGCTGATGCGGTTCTCTCTTTCTCTTCTCGGCCAACGAGGGCACCCTTTTTTCCCCTTCTTTCCCCCTTGTTGTACGTCTTTTTCTGCCTGCCTGCCTGCCTGCCTGCCTGCCTGTCTACTCGCTGACTGCGTCGGAGCGAGTTTGGCCCATCGTGATGCTTTAAAGAAGTCCTTCACGGAACAGAAGAATGCAAAACAAAACAGAGAACAGATACCACAAATGCGTGAACGTATGTGCGATGGTCATGATATTGATGGAGTGACAGTTCCTGCCTTCCAACAAACTCTCTTTTCAAGACATCCATGCACCAAAGCGCCAACATGCACTCACGAGCGCGCGCATACATTTCTGCTTTTCGTTCATTCTTTGCATGTCTCCCGCTATTAATGGCTTGTTTCATCAAGGTTTGGATGGATCCCTCTGTCAAATAATGAATTTGCTATTCTCTTCTCTCTCTGCTGGTCACCTCCTCCTTCTCCTTCCTTCACAAAAGCTTGGCTTCTACTCATACGGAAGTATGCATTCTGACCAACATACCGCGAATTCAGAGGAATCAATTTAAGGAAGGAAGGACGGAAGGAAAGAAGGAAGGAAGGACAGGCACAATTCAGGGAGGGACAGTCTGGACTGAAAGAAAAGTGGAGGGAGAGGCGCCTCCTCTTCTCTTCTCTTCTCTTCTCATCAACGACAACCGACTCTTGCCAGGGCAAGATGGAATGACTGCCTGCGTTTGTGCCTTTTCTTTCTCTGTTGCTTTTCTTTTTTTAACAGCAAGTGATGAACCCACCAGTGAACGAATGAAATAAATCAGATTGAGGCGTACAATTCTACAAGGAAGGAGGAGAAGAATTCCTCAGACAAGAAGAGAAGAGGAAAGAAGAGAAGAACGAAGCCAGCTGAACAGGAAAGGAAGCAGGTGCCGGGGTCGGCACGTCACTCATTTGCCTAGCAAGCATTAGAAGACTTTAAAAAGTGAGAGAGAGATAGACAGATAGACAGACAGACAGTCAGATAGATAGAAAAGAAGCAGAAATGAAATGAGGGAAAAGAAAGAGTAATCCAGGAACAGATGAAACGGACTACAAGAACCTGGTTCGATAGGAACGAGAGAAGACGAAGAAAGAAAATGTAAGGAAATTAATGAAACCACGCACTTTGGTGACCGGACCAACCAATAGACGGGCAGGCAATCTATGCACCCAAATGAGGGAGGGCACAGCTACTGACTGCATAATTAAGGAAACGAGCTAGAGCCCATGTCTGACTGATTGATTGCACGGCCAACTTGGCTTACTTGTTTGTATTTCTCGTCCTGTATACAAGTTTTCTTTCTGCCCCCGTCTTTCTCCTCGTGTGGAGACACACAGTGCGACTGGATTCGACTCAATTCGGGTGTTTGCCCTCTTGCCCTCTCCCCCCTCTTTCTGCACACAGTTTTCCCTCCCCTTCTTACAAGAGGAAGAGAGGACTTTGTTTGTGCCATTCGAACAGTATCCAGCCACTCTTACTTTCTGATTCAAATTCAACTTTCAGTGCCTTCTTCTTGCCCTCCCAACTGTTCCCACACACCCCAATCAGTGCAATTGTGCCTCGACTCCCTTGCAGTGAGACTGATTGAATGACCACCGGATGCCGGTACTTCCTCGTCCGCTCTGCCTTCTTTACGCCGCCAGAATTTCGCTTGATCCCACCCCCCTCCCCTGTCCCATGCATTCTGAAGGAAGGAACGAGAAAAACACGGAGTCAGCGATGAGAAGGGGGGAGGAGAAGAAGAAAAGAGACGGCAATTAAGGGAAGAAAAGAGTGTATGTGTGCAGCAGCTTCGAGGCATCAGATCAGATCAGGTTCGCCAGAGGAGCGTCCGACCGGTTCGAATTGATCCACGCACGCAGACCATATCTGTCCGCAAGCGTACGGTAGACAGGCGACGGTCGCGTGTCCGCAACGTGCTGCACAGAAGTACACGTGCAAACACACACACACACACACACACACACACACACACACGCTTTTATTCATACAAACACATTGACACACCTCTACACGCGCGCGTGACATCCTCTCAGCCACCACAGACTCAGACACCTGCCCATGCATACAAAAATGCAAACCCGCGAAAAAAGAGCAAGGCCGAAAGAAGATAAAGGACATTGCTGAAGGCACGTCAGGCTTGCACTGACCGACGTGCGAGAACCTTAGTGAGGAGAGAAGCAAACACAATCGCAAGAAAAGCAACCAACTAACATCCCATAATCACTCTACTGCCCTCACCCCACCCCACCACACCATTAAAGTCCATTCAATTGTTTCCCCCAATCATCCTCTCCTTGCACCGCAAGAAAGAAAGAAAGAAAGAAAGAAAAAAGAAAGAAAGAAAGAAAGAAAGAAAGAAGAAAAAGAAAGAAAGAATGAATGAATGAATGAATGAAAGAAAGAAAGAAAGAAAGAAAGAAAAAAAGAAAAAAAAAAAGAAAGAAAGAAAGAAAGAAAGAAAAAAAGAAAGAAAGAAAGAAAGAAAGAAAGAAAAAAAGAGAAAAAGAAAGAAAGAAAGAAAGAAAGAACGAACGAACGAACGAAAGAAAGAAAGAAAGAAAGACCGAAAGACCGACCTTCAATTCCTTCAAAATCTGGTGAAGCTCATGATCCCGAGAGTCCCCAAACCAGGAGAGACAAAGAATTCCGTTGTCCAGCTGGGGCGCCAGGGAGATCGGGGAGTTGTCCACCAGAATTGTTCTGTCCATCGCTCTCCCTAGATTCCTCAGGTCCTTTGTGTACCCTCCAAAGTTTTCGGTGCAGTGCGGTCTGTACAGCCGGTGCTTGATCAGTAGTCTCTGAGGGTCCAGCTTGTTGATCACCTGCACGATTGTTGCCACCAGGTAAAATAGAGAGAGACAATGGGTCATTGGCAGATAAGCAGATAGGGGCAGATCGAGACCTGGCTTGCTTTTGGACTTGTGCTCAGCTGCCGGATGCGAATTTCAGTCCGCTTTGCTGATCACACGACTTCAGCCATCGCGCGAATACGAAAAAACAGTGTGGACACACGTTTTACTTTTCTTCTCTTGTGGAGGACACAGTAAAGAGCCCGCCCGTTCCGTGTCCTGGCTGTCTATGCAGATGTGTGTGTGTGTGTGTGTGTGTGTGTGCGTGTGTGTGTGTGTGTGTGTGTGTGCGTGTACGTGTAAGTGTACGTGCAAGTGTACGTGTAAGTGTACGTATAAGTGTACGTATAAGTGTAAGTGTACGTGTGTGTGTGTGTGTGTGTGTGTATGTATGTATGTATGTATGTGTACGTGTACGTGTACGTTTAAGTAAGTGTAAGTGTGAGTGTGTGTGTGTGTGTGTGTGTGTGTGTGCGTGTACGTGTAAGTGTACGTGCAAGTGTACGTGTAAGTGTACGTATAAGTGTACGTATAAGTGTAAGTGTACGTGTGTGTGTGTGTGTGTGTGTGTATGTATGTATGTATGTATGTGTACGTGTACGTGTACGTTTAAGTAAGTGTAAGTGTGAGTGTGTGTGTGTGTGTGTGTGTGTGTGTGTGTGTGTGTGTGTGTGTGTGTGTGTGTGTGTGTGTGTGTGTGTGTGTGTGTGTGCGTGTGTGTATGTGTCTGTGTGCGCGCGCATACCGTTGCGTGTATATGCTTGTCAGCGAAACGGGATTCCATCATGCATTGGATCTGTGCAAATGAAACACCTTCATTGTGCGATTTCAAACGCACTCATCGGAGTGCATTTTTATAACTTTTCTCATGTGTTCCTTTCTGTTTTGATTGACTTCATGCGTCAATCAAAATGGTATGCATGCGCACCATTGCTTGTCACAAAGAACCCTCAGAAAGGGAGACACTGACCGACTGACTGATTGAATGACTGACCTGATCCGCGTAGTTCTGCGTCGATGCTGTGAACACCACCACCTCAAAAGCCTTAGCGCAGCGCTCAAGAAAGTCCCTGACGTGGGGGCGGAAGTACACAAAGCCCTGCAGGCAGGTAGACAATTCATCTCGCAAAAAAGAATGAGAGACGGAGGAGTTACAAAAGAAATAGTAGTAAGGCTTTAAATCCTGTAATGGATGCACACAAACGGACCAAAACGAATTGAATGAACTCCTCTGATCTCTGCGCTCATTTGGGTCTTTAATTGGAATGGGAATCAGTTCACATTTCTTCCAGCAAAAACATGCAGACCCTTAAAGACTCTCGAGAAATTGAATCTCCAAAAAAAACAAAGAAGAGGGAGGAAAACAAAGGACATGGCTGGACTCACACTGACTGGCGGACATTGCGCTAATAAGTTATGGATCGAGTGGCCGACTGACTCACCGACTGACTCACCGACTGACTCACCGACTGACTCACCGACTGACTGACTGACTGACTGGCTGGCTGGCTGGCTGGCTGGCTGGCTGGCTGGCTGACTGACTGACTGACTGACTGACTGACTGACTGACTGACTGACTCGCTGGCTGGCTGGCTGACTGACTGGCTGGCTGACTGACTGACTGACTGACGGACTCGCTGACTGACTGGCTGACTGACCACGGAGGCAGAGTCGTCGAATCTGACGATGGTGTCGGGATCGCGACCCGGAATCCTCTCGGGACGACAGTGCATCAGTGTCTCATCCAAATCTGCACACACACAGACAGACAGACAGACAGATATTGAGAGGGGGAGAGGGAGGGGGTGGGGGAGAAGGGGAGGCGGCAGACATATAGAGATTCATAAATAGAGGCGCCAATAAATGGGTTCAGCAACCAGTCAATCACTAAACCAGTCAATGTGGAAAGGTAAGAGACTGATGGAGGCCAGTGAAGGCGGCTGTGTTTCTTTCACGTTCTCTTTTACTTCCCTTCTCTTCCCTCCCCTCTTTTCCTCTCCTCATCTGTCCTTTTCTCTGTTTGAGTTTTCTTCTTTCTCATTCGCTCGCTCGCTCTTTCTTTCTTTTTATTTGAGCCGCCCCTGGTCCCACAGAGAGAGGGGGCATGCGTGCTCATGGGAACAATACACAATGCAAGACAGGCAGAGATCGAGACACATTGACTACCAAATAACACGAGAAGGAAAACAGACGAAAAGAGAGTCACAAATTTCATTTGGCCTATCACTATCAGGGCCTTTCGATTTGTGCGTTCTATCTATTCTGTATGAAAGTAAACGGTCTATCACTATCAGGGCCTTTCGAAAAGACCGTATGGATTCTCTCTTTTCTCCGGCTCCCTTGCCTTGCCTCCCCTCCCCTCCCAACCCCTTCCCTTCCCTTCCTTCCGCTCCGCTCCCCTCCCCTCCCCTCTCATTCTGTTCCCTTGTCTTCCCTCCCCTTCCCTTCCCTTCTCTTCTCTTCTCGCTCACTGACCCAGCACGAGGGTGATATCCTTATCGCAGGTCTTCTTGGGCAGGTACCCCTTTTTGGATTTCGGAATCTTCGACGGCCTTGTCTGCAATGTATTCGATCAACCGATCGATCGATCAGCAAATAAACAACAAACCGGAGCAAGCTAGGACCAATCAAATTTCTGTTCATAGCATCGATGGAGAGAAACATCGAAAGAAATCTTTTGTAGCTGTACATCACGTCACGCATGCAGGTAGGAAGACAGCGTTTTTCATTCACTCACACGTAAACTAGTCATTTATCAGATCAACCGCTTGCATCGGTTCCATACAGAGAGGGAGCCCGCGGTACGAATTCCTTCAGATCTAACGGAGGCATGGGAGCACGGAGCAAATCAAGAACATTCACATGTGTACAGGCTTCACTTTGTCAATTCTTCTTTGGCTTAAAGGACACAGAGAGCACTCCGACTGCTCAAAGGAAATCAATCATGCCGTCTAGATGATGGATTTAGAAACCAGGTCAACGGGAAAACGTAGGGTGGAAGGAAGCACGGCAGACAGACCCCCCAACATGGAACGAACTCAGCCACCCCCCGCCACACCCTACTGCAGTGCTGACCTGTGCAAGGTAGAGCACTGCATTCCGCAAAGGCAGTGGCAGCTTTCCGACGTCAATACCTCGATGCCCAGGAGTTCTGTGGCTGAGAATGTCCATCCCCGCATGGAAAAATTGTCCGCCCGCGGGCATGTAGTCTGCCATTGTTGTCACCTGGGGGGGGAGTGTCAGTTGGTTCTGTGCGGGCTGTTGCTGTTGGGATTGGGTTGTGGACGCGTTGGCGTCCCTCCCCCCCCTTTGACCTGCCCCCGTACTTTCCCCTTCTCTGTCCCTGTCTGCACCCCACTCTCTTTGACGCGTAGCCACGGACAGAGAAAGCAAGTGACTCGAATCAATCCCCCCCCCAGCAGTGCCGTTCCCTTCTCCCGCACTTCCTGTCACAGCAGATGATCCGTGCACAGACGCTCTTCGGGGCCCGACCTGGGCTCTGCTCGACCGGCTCTGTGTCCCCCCGACTGACTGCTGGGCAGTGGACGCCGAGGCTACTCCCGAGGCAGCCGCCAATCCTTCTCTTTGACCGCTTGAATGGGAAGAAGGGGACCCGTAGGGAGACGAAGACACCCCCGATCCTTTCCCTGACCCCCCCCCAGACGTAGTCGTTGTTGCAGCCCCCCCATGCACCCCGTTGGCATGTTGCTGCTGTCTGTGAAGAAAAGAGGAGGACAACGAGGACCCTCGAGTCGGCACCTCCCCCTTTCCTGCTGTCGAGTCATCACCCCTTTCCCTTTCCCTGTCTGCCTCTCTTCCCGTGTTATCTGCCTGAGAAGCTAGAGTACTACTTGTTGCCCCACTCCCCCTCCTGTACTTCTCTGCCATGCTCACAGGCCCCCCAGACATACCACCTGCAGATGCCCCATGAAGCGACCTACCCCCCCCAGGCTTCTCAGTCGAGTCGTGAAGGTCCCGGTCGTCCTCCTCGGCCACTGCCGCCGAGCCCGGGGGGGGGGCCCTGCTGCTTCGTCGGTGCGCTGCCGGAGGGGCCGTGCCTCCCGCCCCAGTCCGTTGCGATGAACGATTGGGGGTCGGCACACCGCTTCCTCCTCCTCCTGCTCCTCCAGAGAACTGCAAGGCGGCATGAGACGCGAACTCACGATGGAAGGCGCGTCGAAGTGAATTCAGGGAGGCCATGAACGTAGGACCAATATCTGCACCCCCCGCTCCCCCCCCGTGGGTATGGGAGGAGGACTCTTGGTCTCTTTCCGGGGGCAAGTGACGGCCCCGGACGTCCGAATCTGCAGCTCCTCGGCTCTTTCGAATTCTTTCTCTCTCATGTTCTCTCTCTCTATCCCGATCTATGCGGAAGCGGGACTCCACCCCCGCCCCTGACGTGCCCCCCCTCAGAGGGGATCCTAGTTGACGATCCTGAGAGTTTTGTGGGATTGGGAGACCTAGACCTCCTGTGGGTCGGCTCCCTCCTCCCCTTGCATCTTGACGCAGGTCGCCCTGTCGAGAGATACTGGAGGACCGGGGCGCCCGCGTCCCGAAGGAAAGAGAGGACTCCTTCGTTCCCCCGGGGGCGGGAGAATGGGAGTTCAGTTTGCTGCTTATGTTGCGTAGAAGAGATGAAGTGGTGGGGGAAGACGGCATATGGGCCGCTCTGGATTTATGGGTGTGGGAGGGTGTGCGTCCGATGACGTCCTCCACGGAGGAAACCAACGAGCGTCGGTTGATGTTCACACTCTTCGCATCCTCCAAGTGTCGGAAGTCAGAGAGGTCGCCCCCTCTATCTGCTCCCCTCTCCCTCTTCTCGTGCAGGTCTTCACCAGCTGCGGGACGACTGCTTGATCTCCTCTGTGCAGCAAGGCTGCTGCGGAAGACAGACATTCACTCGAGGCACGTGTGAACCCTCCTCTGACTGGATCGATCGATGCGTACTGCTCGGTGTCTGTCTAGCTGTCTGGACAGGTCCACGACGGCACCCTTCCCTCCTTTCCTTCCTTCCTTAGACTTCCTGACAAGTGAATACGGCAGTGACACTCTCAGGCGAGAGGGCACTTCTCTTGAGCTGGGTCCGGGCAGGCAAGTGGGTCGTCAGACTGACTGTATCGGTGGAAATGTGGCTGGTACAGGCGTGCGCACTTCCAAGGTTTCGATTGTGATTCTTCTTTCGCACACAAAGAGTCAAGAGTGCTCAGGCAGACATTCACTCAGTCTATGTTCCTGACTTCCGATGTTTCTGGCTGCCACAGAAGCAGAAGAGGATCGGGGAGAGTTTGTTTTGAGTGAAAAGGATCGATACGCACATACATACACGCATACACGTGTACGTACGTATATATGCATGCATCTACGTTCATTGGGGTGCACGCGTGTATGTATGTACGTTAATATGTAATATATATGTGTAATAGTAGTAGTAACGTATGTATACATGTATATATACATACATGTATGTATACGTGCATGTGTACATTTAATATAACAGCTATATCTATATATATATAGGTTAATAATTAATTAAAATTAATCATCTAATTGAATAAATTAATATAAAAATCTGTATCATCTCGGTGAGCAGTTCAGCTTGCAGCTGGATAGGGGCCCCATGCACACAAAGCGCATAAAATTCAAGGGTCGGGCATCACACACTAACTTTCTTCCGATGGTTGAGGCACTCACCATGCGGAAGGTTTTCCCAGTGTATCACGTGAATTACTCATGCGATTGCTGTATTTTCATGCATATGCATGTTTTTACAGACATGCATGCATGCATACACATAAAAAATACAAATGGACGTGGCTTTGTACAAATCAGACAGTCAATTCTTCTTTGCAGCTCCAGTTGAATGGTCCATTAATTGTGGTGTTCGACCAAAGAAGGGTTTGCAGAAATCTCAACACGGCATGAATACATATATATATACGCAAAGCGTTTCGGCAAAGTTTCCCGCGAGCCTAGCATGTGTTGCTCAAAATTGCTTGGTGTGAGCTTCTCTGGCACAACCCGTCTCTTCAATTGTTCCGTTGAGTGACTACTTGCTTGCTTGTTTGATTGGTTCTGACATTGATCAAGCCTCGCCGTCTAGAGAATGCACGTTCGCAGGAGTGCGTCCGTCCCCGCCCGAAAGGAAATTCCCGTTGCAGACAGCATCACTGAGGAGTTGCGTGGTCAGTCTCTCATTGAGACGTTTCACCAAAAGTCCTCTTATTCTCACAGAGTCGCATGTCTTTGCAGTGTTGTCCCTCATTTATCTATAGAGGTTTGTATGGTCAATATATATGTTTTGTGCAGGTCGCTTCATGCCGACCATTTTGGACAGGTCCAACCAGCAATTCGTTCTTGCCCTAAGGAGTGATGTCCTCAAACCGACACAGACACATTCGAACTCTTCAAATGGAAATGCCTCTCGGAAGAAAGCTCTAAAGGAGGGAGAGGAAAAGGAGAAGCAGAAGAAGGGGAGAAGAGAGAGGCCACCCAAAGTTCCGATCAGAATTCCATCCTTAACGCAAGGGGACAGGCACACAAATGCGTCTAGTCGACCCCTATCTCCTCCGCCTACTCGTACTGTAGTCTCTGCGTTTTCCACCTTGCTCTCCAAGTTTTCAGAGAGAGACGACATGAGTGCAGCTGACAATCACACAGAGCCTGAAACAGAGCAAACGTCAGAGAAGAGGCTCAGCACTTTCTGTCTGAGGTCCTCCCCTGCCTCGGTGCTCTCTCCGTCCAGGTCCCTCAAACCCGCCTCCTCCTCTCACCCCGTATCCCCTGCAGTTAAACCTATTTTGACACCCCCCTGCCGACAGAGGGAGGATTCAAGTCCGTTTGTCAGCAACCGCAGTAGCGCGGCACTCATCAGAACACTGCAGTCCACCACTTCCCCAAACGCAATGTCGGTTCGTCCCCCTTCCCATGAACTCAAACAGTCGCCTGCTTCCATTCAAATCACTCCAGCCTGCATGAGTCAACCGATCAATAGCAATGCGCTCCAGACAGCCTGTAGATACAGATACCCCTTCAGTCCTTCCGCGTCCCTCTCGATCATCACAGGTTCCTCCTCACTCCTCCCTCCCCCTTCCTCTCTAGAACAACAGCACCCCCCCCTCCCCCCCTCACTCGTGCTCTCCCCTCAGCCAGACAACACTCAGAAGACCGGGGGGGGACTTCACAGTGGCGACACTGCCACAGCCACCGCGACGTTCGGAGCAGCAGCCCCCTCTGCTCGGACTGCCTTCCTGGGGTCTCTGCCCAACTCGACCAACGTCACCCGTCACCATTTCAACACCAACTGCAACAACAACAACAACCTCTTGGTCAACGCTGAACAGGTTGGTGGAGGAGGAGGAGGAGGAGGAGGAGGAGGAGGAAGAGCGACTTCCCCTTCTGTGCAGCACGAAAACAGGCACGGGGGCCATCGAGAGAATGATGCTCACCCTCACACGAAAGGCAGCACTGAGGAGGAAACCCGATCCCTTCCCCGAACTCCGACCGTCTCAGACCTCATACCCCCCTTCAGGCCTCCAATCTCCACGCCCCCCCCTCACGCCAAAAGAACAGACCCGCACAGGTCGTCTGCACAGGGGGGACAAAAAATACAAACAAACGCCGGTTTATCGAACCAAACCAGAAAGCCGCCGCAGGGGAAACCGCCGAGACCCCCCAAACGGCCGACAGCACCCAAAGTCTCCGCGCCCCCTCAACCTCCAACCAAACCAACCGAGTTCACACCCCCAAATCCAAAGCAATCCTCCTTCATTACAAGACAGGTGCAGGCAAAGACACAGCCCGTCTCCGCTCTTCAACTTCAACGCCCTCCTCAGTGTCCGAAAGCCTCTCCTTCTCGGGCCAAACAGACTCAAACTCCGACCGCAGCAGTGCGAACTGCGACAGGCTCGTCCTTCTGCGTTCGCCTCCGGACTGACGGTGCGAGGGGGGACAAAGAAGAGATGCGTCCTTCTTCCTTTATCTCCCCTTCGTATGTCTGGCGAGACGTTGATTCCAGTGGGAGAGGCGGCAACGGCCCAGTCGCCTCAAAGGGGAAGGTTTTCACAACACCCCCAAGATCTCTCACCAGCATGTGTGCAGAAGCCCAAGAGAACACTTTTGGGTTTCAACCACCGCAGAGATGTCGTTCCTACCCGTCGCTTCCGCCGTTTTCCTTCTCTTCGTCTCCCGAAGAACCCCCCCTCCCCGTCCGGAAACCCAAAGGGGGCAAGCAGGAGGATACCACTCCGGGAATTGAGAGAGTCACAATCAAGAAACGGGACGAGAGGGATCAAATGAAATGCACCAACGGCAACCGATATGAGAATTTTCAGTTCCCTTCACATCACCAGAGACAAAGTACATCGGCATCAGACTTCGCCCCAGCTCCCCCCAACTCTCCATATGATATTCGGGAGCCTGTCTACCCTGCCCCCCCCAAAAAAGGATCTGCACAGGCGCAAATGCCTTCACACCAGTGCACGGCGAATGCCTCTTCATCCTCCTCCATATCGAAGGGAAAGGAAAAAGAGAGCAGGCAAAGAGGCATCAGACCTCCAGAGAGCGAAAGTTCTCATAGTTCGTCAGTACCATTCGCCCCTCTCCTCCCGCAGCGCTCCTCAGAAGAAATCCTCATGCCCTCTGTGTCTCTATCGAAGCAAGAGCCTCCAGCTGACCACCACTCTCACACAGAAGGGGCAGAGGAGGAAGATGATGGGATTGAAGTGTCGCCTCCAGTATACGTGGAGGAGTGCTGGGCGTCCGAGAGTCAGAAGGAGAAGACCTCGACGGACCTCGATAGATCTCCCCAAGCCTCTCTCTCTCTGTCGGTGCCTGCAAATACATCCGAAGAGGGAGGCGCAGTTGTGGCAGGAAAGACAAGAGAGACACTGCTACAAACTTCCTCTGCTGCCGCTCGAACGCACCCCCATCAGCCTCAGAGACAGACAACCACCCCCCCCCGTAGACCCAGGCGTTGTGCGTCCATCCAAAAACACCAACAGAGCCAAAACGGCCTAAGCGAAGCACGGAAGCATGAAAGACGAGAAGCCCATTTGGCAGAGCTTCGACACAAGAGGTCTCTGATTGACCCCCTTTCACTTCCCTCATGGAGGGCGTCACTGCGAAGACACCCGAAAATTCCCCCATCCGCAGCTCGACCCACCCCACCCCTACACATACCGTCTCGTACGACTCTCCCCAACCAGGGATACTCTGCTGACACAACCATGCCCCCTTGCGCACACAACTGCCTCGTTAGAGCTGCGTCTTCTCCCAACTTGCTTCGTCAGCAGAGGCAGAGAAGAAAGCACGCACGTCTTCTCCAGACGCCCCAACAGAGGAAGAGAAGGTCGCCAGAGAGACTCAGCAGAAGGATCAACAAGTCCTCTCCACCCTCAAAAAACACAACTGGAAAGGGGTTGAGGCCTAGGGAGAAAGAAGAGGTAGAGAGCGAGACCGAGCACATCTTCACAGAGGCCAACCAAGTACCTGTGGGACACTCAACATCTCTGTCGTCGTCGACGGGATCTCCAGAATTGGGTTTCCACTTCCTCTCACAGGTATCTAGCAGATATGCAGGGATTTCCTTGGATGAATGCATTGATTGCTTTCTCCTTCCTGCTTTGACGGGTTACAAGATATGCACGCTTTTTCATATTCCTTTGCTCGAGATGACTCCTTAGAGGCGTCTGTCTGTCTGCTTTTGTATCAGTAGGAAGGCATGCAGCTTCCTGTACGTGCCTATCAATACATCTGTCTACATGTCTGTCTTATGACATACAGGGCCTTTTTTTTCTCTCCACGTGAAGACTTTTTTTTCCTTTCTCAATGCATCTGTTTCAATAATTGTTTTCCTTTACTGACTCTGTCTGGGTTTTTTCATTGGTGGGAGTCCCTCTTCTCTTTCCTTCCTTATTTTGTATGGATGGATGGTTCATGCGCTTCTTGCAGGCGGGGAAGCTAAAACACCATAATTTTGCTCCTCTGCCGCGACAGCAGGGGAATCGGTATGCCGGGGCCCGTCCAGAGGGCCCACCCCTGGTCTCTTCTTTCGTCAATGCCGTGGAGGCTGCGTCCGCCTCCTCTCCAGGTGCCTCGTCTCCTCAGGGGCTGAATATGTTGGTGAGTGCCTTTGGGGGGACTAGAGGGGTGTCCGGGATGATGCCACACGGGGCGTCTGAGTCCGGTCCCTCGGGTGGTGTCGGGGGTGGATCCTCTTTTCATTTTTTTGAGTTGGGGGGCCCTCGAAAGGATCTTCAGAATTGCTGTGGTGGTCTCATCACTTCCCCCTCTCTGTCTCCTGCATGGAGATATGTTCCTCCAGACAAGAGAAGAGCTGCAGCCGCCCTTGTTGCTGCCGCAGAGATCATGAAAGTGGAACAGAAATATGAGAAGCAGCGGGTTTTGTGGGAGCAGAGGGAGAGAGGGGGGTGTGTCCCCTCCAACGCCAAACACACCACCAAAACTACAGGGGCAAGGGCGGGAGGGCGGACACGAGAGGACTTGACAGTGGGGGCAGAGTCTGCTGGTACTTTGAACGTGCGTGTCACCGGTGGTTCCGAATCTTTGAAAGTCAATGAAGTGCCCCCGGGTCCGTTTTCTGCCCAGTGGATCCGCACTCAACCCCACACCGACACTGCTCCACGCACCCAAGAACGCGTAAGCGAGAAAAGTCCAGTCCCTGCAGCTGTGTGTCTGCAGCAGCAGCAGCAGCAGCTGGCGCCTGTCGAGAAGGAAGGGAGAGAGCCTGCTGGTGTACCAGATAGGAGATCCCCTCCTGTGCCTGTGCAAGTCCCCCCACTCGACCTTGCAGCCGTTGTTGCATTCAAGAAACGAAAGGACCAGGAACGCCAAAAACAGCAGCAACACAACAACGCAATAGGCACAGTCAGCACGAACCCAACAGCACCAGCACCAAAATCAATCCCCAATTTCACCTCCTCGAATCCGACCTCAAGTCCTCAGCCCGAGAAGGGCACTACCAGCAAGTTCCTCAATGCTGAGGAACCCGTTCCCGTCTCCAGTCAGCCCACAAAGGCACCAATGCCAATGCAAGACTCCCACTGCCCAATGGCTGCGTCTGCCTTCACAATTTCCGAATCCATGTCGAAGCTCCAGATCGCCCGATTGATGATGCGGCAGGACATGGAGGAGAGAACAATCAAAGTCCCATCCCACGGCCCCACCATCCCACCACATGTACAGACAAAGCCGCAACAACAACCCCAAATGGAAAAGAACAACATTGCCCTCCCCCCGCCAGCCGCTGCGGTTTGTGCAGATCCGCCACTAGGAGGGACAGAGAAAGAAGAGCACGAGGCGAGTTTGGACCCCCACCCTTTTCTTCTGGAGCAGAGGACGGAGGGGGAAACCCAGACAGACTCAGCATCCCCTCCCGGAGCCCTCCCGATTGTCGTCTCCACGTTCCATGCAGAGGCGCTAAAGTAAATTCAAATTCACCTCGCTAGCCGGTTGGCTGGCTGGCAGAATAATTAATGGACTCACTCCACGGGAAATGCATTCTCTTCCCAGTCAATCAGCGAGCAAACCGATTTGCGTCTGCTTGATTTTGCAGAAACGCATTTTTTAGGGACTGTCATCTACCTTAACTGAATCACTGATGAGCCTACCACATCATTCTGCGCTCGGAAGTCATACAGATGGGGAAAATGAAAGAATTTAAGTTCAACTGGGAAGCCAACCAATCATGCAACAAGGGCCTTTGAACTTCTGCTTCTGCATCTATTCTTCCGATCATCACAATGCGCCTTCTTAATCTTTGACAACTTCAAAACGGTTGTAGAAGCGGTTTTTTCAATTTTTTTAAATATGTATATATATATATATATATATATATAAATAAATAAATAAATAAAATAGTTTTAAATGTTATATGCGCATATATATATAAGTGTCTCAATTCCATATATGTGTGTGTGTGTATATATGTATATATATATATATATATATATATAGTTTGAAGTGTCATATGCATGTATTATGTTGGTGAGAATTTGAATGATTGACTCCGAATCAGATTGAGTATGCTGTAAAGTTATAATGATGTTAATCTATAAAAAGATTGGCGCTTCACATTTAAAAAAATGAGTGATAAAATTAAATTTAGACTAGCTTTAAAAAGTTTGAAGCTCTTTTCAAACTTATAGTTTGAATTTTATAACTTCGAATCATAAGTTGCAATCAAGTGATCGACAGCTGGCAGCTGCATGCAGCATGCTTGGTCAATCAATCAATCAATTAATAAAAAGTAGAATAAAAATCACTATAAAAATCATCATAATCAATCGTTCAATCATATCATTATGTCATCATATAGATTGACACATCCCATAGCGAACGTCATTAACAAAGTTAAATGTTTAACTTGAAAGTTGTTTAATTTCAATTTTGGCTGAACGACATAATGGTTAATGCACTGGCAGCTAGACTGGCAGATGAAGGGTTCTCAGGTTCTCAGTTCTGCACTTTTTTTCGAGGTTTCCTTGTCTGCTGCATGCATAGGGACAAATCAAGAACTCAGAGGCCTGAAATAACATTCCATTACGGTTTCCGCAGAGCGAAGTTGCAATGAGATGCTTGTGTTGCATGTAGATTGAAACAAACAGGACTTCGTCATTGTGAGTAGGGTGCATGGGGCCTTCTTTAGGACGTCTTTACTCTCATCTCCTCCTCTTGCGTAAATCTCAGGTGGTACAGTCGAGCGGCAGCCTGCAGACAAGCAGGAACGAAGGGAAGGAAGGAAGGCAGGAAGCATGGCAGAGAAAGGAGTTGAGACGAAGCAAACGGAGGATGCTCGAAATGATGAACAAGAGAAACAAAAAGAGAAAACGGAAATCTGTGAGGATATGCGAGGGTTTGAAGAAAAGAAAGGAGAAAGGGGAAAAGGAAATGAGGAGAGAGGGAAACCAGGCAAAAGAAGTGTTCAGATCGAATTGAATGCCGAGTGGTCCTTTTTTGCATTTTGTGTGGAAGGACAGAAAAGATAAGAGAAGGGAAGAGGAGGCATGCAGGCTAGCTGTGTTATTGACCGACCGCTAGCGGCAGCCGTTGAAGACAGTGTTCTCTCTCATTTCTTCTCCGCTTCTGCCTTCTTATCGCTCCTTCCTACTTCCCCCACCCTGTGAATGCTTCCACCAGGCCCCCTCTCCACGACTGCTTTCACCCTGTGGTCCTTTGGGGGGGGTCCCCTCAGGTCAGCCTCCGACACCCCGAGGTTACCGAGGCAGAACTCGAGACGCTCGACGAAGAACGTTTTCCAACCCCTTGAGGTAGAGAAGCCAAAGGAGAAGTGGTCACTGTCGTACAGAAGAGGCAGCCCGTCCGCGTGACGCACGGCAGCGTTACACCGACGGGAGGTTCTGGCCCCCATGGACGCGGAGGAAACAGAAGAGAAGGAGAAGACGCCCCGGCCCGCCTGTGTTCCAGCAGACAAAGACAAAAACGCACCTCCCCCACCTTGCCCTTCGGAAGGAGAAGGTGTCTCTTGTTCCTCAAGTTCAAAATTTCGTTTCAACTCTCGAGTGATCCTTCTTCCTCTTTCTTCATCTTCATGCTGCCGGCTCGTCCCCTCATGATCATCACAGAAGAAGTCGTTGAAGTCGCAGACCTGAACACGGACACGGACATAATGCACAAACAAAAGGACTGATTGATATGCATTCAATCCACGATAAAGCAGTATCATGAGAAATAAATGAATCCACACACCGTGACTCACTCTCAAAGAGACGCATCGTTCACGTCAACAACCTGTGCGCGCAGGACACACTCGCACTCACAGAGAAGAACAAAGAAAAGAGAACGGATGCGCGTCTGTCGATCCAACCAGGCCCGGATCGATAAGGGAAGCCCACCGACACCAAATGAATGAATGGATGGATGCATGCATTACTATCGTTGCAACCAAACTGATCGGTAGGTCTATTTCAAAAAAGAGATTGCAGCTTTTGAAGGCCATTCAAAAGGGAGGGGCGGATAGGCTTCTTCCCTTTCTTCGGCTACAAACTCACATCTAATGACGCACGCACGTTCCACCCTTGCAATCCACAATGGATCGATATATGGAAGGCAGTCATGGATTCTATCCCACCCACCCACTCACACAACTGATTTTCTTTCCTGCAGATTAGATCCTCCCGCCTCACCCCGCCACCCTCTCCTTCCAGGGGCTTTCGTTGCAGACTCAAGGCTTATATGATACAACCATCAGAAGGAGTCGGGCCCCAATGCATGCATGAGACTTCTTCTCTTCTCTTCTCTTCTCTTCTCTTCTCTTCTCTTCTCATACAGACCAAGTTCGGCCTACCGTACCCGTACCGACCTGCAGTCTTCCTTCTGTCCGATTCTCCGCCAGTAAAGATGAAGGTCCGAAGGGACTCTCCCCCTCTCCCTCTCTCCTAGCAAAGCTGTCCTTCGGCCCTTCCCTTTCTCTTCCCACCTCTCTGTTCACCAGCCTGCCCAAGTCTTCGGACACAAACTTCTCTCCGCACTGCCCGGACTGTCCCCCGAAGTCCACAAGACACAAGGCACTCATCACATACCCCCTCGGGGTGGACCTCAGCAGGAGCACGTCGTTGCCTGCACACACACACACACACACACACACACACACACGTTCGTTCAAAGTCGCAGTCTTCAAACAAGCAAACGTAGGAAGGGAACCGGAGAAGGTCCGATGCCCCGCCTTCCTTTCGTCTCCTTTTCCCTCCTTGTACCTCTGCCTCCTTGACACCTCTTTCTTTAGAGCAAACACTTGCAACAAAGGAAGCAATCTTCTGACTTGGTTCTCTGTTTTCCAGTTCTTCTTACTCGCCTGTCTGGTTGATGCGAGAAGAAAAGGAAGACACGAAAAAATACGCAGTCGCTTCAACTGTGTCACGTCTGGGCGACTTTCCGAGCTCCATGCAAAAACTTTTTTCTAGCCGGCCATACTGCAACACCTTTCATTTCGTGGTCGGGGACTCAAACAGAAAGAAAGAACGACAGAAGGGGAAGGCGAAAGAATGGAAGAGAGAGAGACAGAAGGAGAGAGAGTAAGAGAGAGAGAGAGAGAGAGAAGCGCAGACGGGAGAGAGAGGTTTTGACAGGCAGGCATGCCGGCAGTCCTACCGACCCCTCCGCGAACAAACGAACGAACGAACAAAACAAGGTCGAAAATGAAAAATTCAGGGGGAAAGCACCGTGCGAGTGTGAGCGCGTCACGTTTTCAGAACCACGCGAAAAAAAGAAAAACGTGAGAGCTTCAAACACACACACACACACAGAATTGAGGGACCTTCAAACACACGTACGGACGCACAGCTCCCCTCCCCCCGATCCAAACCCCTATGCAGCCACTCACTCACCCGCAGCCAGCAGCCTGCTCACTGTGCGTTCCCTTCCCTCTCTCACAATTTCCTCCGCTCTGTCTGTGCCCTCAACTCGCTCCCCTGTCAACGGATCAATCGTTTCCTCCCCCCAGGTCCAAGCCTCAGACAGGACAACCACCCGTCTCCTCCGTCTCTTTCTCCTTCTGTGATCATGGTGCTGCTGGTGTTCTCCCTCATGCTCTTCCGTTCTTCCATTCGTCTCGGCTCTGTTTACATCGGGCTCAGGTGAGCTGCCGTCGAGTGGTTGAAGAATCCTCCGCGCATCGATTTGCTCTGTCTGCGTGGGGTCTCTCGGTAGCAGGCGGCCGTCATAGGGCAGCAGAGCGTGGTGATGATTCTGCTGCAACTGTTTCAGTTTCTCTTTCACCTTTTCCTTTGACGGCTGGCTGTGCAAGGACAGAAGCGACAGCTCTCGAGGGTGTTCATGAAGTTTTCTGGGTTCAACACCGAAAACCTCCTCGAGCACCTTTTCTCTCCACATGGTGCAGGGGACAACCTCCCCATCATACCCACAATGAGCCATCACAGGCGCGTCCGAGTACCGACATGCCTTTTTCTCTGTGGCCAGAATTCGGACATTCGGGGCCTGCTCCTCTGCCCAGGCTCTGAAGTTGAAATTAAAATTTTGCATATGACTGTCTCCAAACAAATGGAGCTCTAACCTCTGTCTCTTTCTGCTATGTTGCGCATGCCTAACTCCCGAGGCAAACAAGCTGCACACCCGCCCTACCACTGGTTCCCCGCACGCCTCCGCACCGCAGGGGATCACACGGGACCCCTCCCCCCTCCCAGGAGCTGCCCAATTGACCACACTCATGTCCACACGCTGCCACACCCTCGCCCCCCTCCGCCCCGCCCACGAGGCCTGCAGGCTCTCCAGGATTTGGGGGGCACCGCTGGTGGAGCCCAGCCAGAAGAGCCCAGCGAGACCAAACGAGAAAACGCAGCCCCAAAAAAGGGACCAAAAGGGACGCCCCCCCGGATGGGGGGCTTTGCGCAGAGGGGTCTCCACGCACTTGAGGGAGATCAAGGCGGGGAGAAACGAGAGCAGACAGCCACCCAAGAGGAGAAAGGGAAGGGGAATATCCTCCATGCCCCCCCACAGACTTCCCTCTGCAAAAATGAATGACAAAAGACACATACATGTAGAATATGTATGTTAGGAAAATGAGAGGAGAAAATAAAAATAGACAAACGAATGGATGAAAAAGACGAGAGAAAAAAAGAAACAGAGAAAGAAACAAACAAAGCGAGAGAGAGACACACACACACAGACGGAGTGGAAGGAAGGGAGATGTTTTTTTCAAGCAATTGACCGTCCAACAACTGACTGACTGACTGACTGACTGTAGTTCGAGTGTAGCCTCTTGATCAAAACGATCACAGGCCAGTGCCAGAGGTAGACAGAGTAAGACAACCCCCCCAACCAGACCAAAAAAGGAGAAGAGAGCAACGAAGCAAAAGAGGACAGCACACGAGCCCCCCCTCTCTCATTGTCCTTCAGGTAACAAAGCGGGTTGTGTCCGTCAGGAAGTTCTTTCGCACTCCACCCAGACCACTCTGCCTCCCCCCCTTCATCTTCTGTGGAGACGCCCGAAGAGATGCTCCCTTTTTCTTTTTCTTTTTCCTTTGCTTGGGACCTGTGAGAGGACGACGGACGCGAGGAAAAAGCTGAAGCAGACGAAGAGACGTCCATCACACCACCTCCCCCACCCATTCCTTTCAATCCCGTCCTCCTCTTCTCCCTCTCACGTTCCTCTGCTTCCTTCTCACTGCTGTCTTCCATTCGGGCACTGGACTCTAGAGGAGGAAAAGAAGCAGACGAAGAAAGACAAGGACCACAACTCTTTCCCGTCTCCCCCCCACAAACCCCCTCCGCTTCTGTCTCTTCATGCTCCAACCCCCGTACAGGATCGGCCTGACGACCACGCCCAAACCCTTCCGTTTCGTACCCGACCGCACAACAGTCGCCCTTGTCTAACCCTCTGGGAGGATTTGTGAGCGCAACGATCGTCAAAGCAACGCCAACGGACGGAACCAATGCCTGAGCATTCGGCCAGCACTCCGTGCGAACGAACAGAGAACCGAGGAGGCAAAGGGACCCAATCACGAGGCAGCAGCACTGAAACTGCCTCAGAACAACCGCATGCATAGTGCCATTGGTGCAGTGTGCACACTCAACGCTGGCATACGCCCTTGCGAGCCCGTCCTCTATTCTTGCCTCCAACGGAACGCACAATGCACCGAGGAGAAACTGCCAGCCCCGGAACCAGGGAGCAAAGAATGCCCACGGATGGTGCTGTCCCGCCGCCACGAACACACACGCCAGGAACGACACCCCCCCCAGAACCGAGAAGAACGCAGTGCACACACGGGACGGCATGCGAAGGCCCAGGAGAAGAACCCAGGGCCACACGAAGTACATCTGTTCCTCGACGTTCAAGGACCAAAAGTGGACCACTGCAGCACGATGCATCGCATAAAGACGGAAGAAAAAACCTTTAATTGGGATCTACAGTTTCAGCACACCAACCAACTGTTGTTGTTCCTTCATGTTTCTTTACTTACCGGAGACAGGCAACTGCGGCGCCCCGCACGGACAGGTTCTTCACGGACATCCGCTCATAGAGACACACAAACAACAGACAGAGGTACATGAACCAAAGTGAACCAACAGAAGTTCAAAAGCCCCGCGCTCACGGTGCACGAGTCTGACGCGGGGGTATGCATAAAGAACGAGCTGGCCAGACAAGTAAAGGCAAAAAAAAAAGAAAATTCATCGCTCGATCTGATACAGACCTGCAAGGGTTCTGTCGGCCTCTCCTTCCTTCATGTACTCCTCTCCCGTTACGGCAAAGTAGATGTTCAATCCGTAGCCGCTGGCGAGAGCGATCTGCTGCAGGTCGTCTGAGCGCACGGAAGGTCTCGAGAAG
The DNA here is from genome assembly GCA_018398765.1 of Chromera velia. Classification (NCBI taxonomy): domain Eukaryota; family Chromeraceae; genus Chromera; species Chromera velia. The sequence goes on along the minus strand of JAHBMJ010001109.1, from coordinate 2,118 downwards.
ACCGCCGTACAGAGTGCAGTGACGGTCAGTACCAAGCACGCGGCGGGGAGCAGACGCTTTACTCGACGGCCGTAGAAGTTGAAGGCATCCAAAGTGCCCGTCTTTTGAATTTCACCTTCAAGAGAATAGAGGGAGGATATAATTAAACGAGTCGCTGTTAAGGCGACGGGGTTGATTGATGCGTTGAGTGACAGTCTGAGGAGCTTACAGCACAAGAACACAGAAGGGAAAAGGAAAAGTGCGGATCTGCTGAGTCTGTGGGAGAGGAAAAGGCAGTCTGAGTGTCTTTTCTCCCAGGTAAATCCATGCACGTTGAAGCGATTTGAAGGACTGACGGTACAGGAGGCGCGTGATGACGAAGCCGCTGATGACGAAGAAAATATCGACCCCCACAAAGCCCCTGCTAAAGAGGGAAAGCTCCGAGTGGAAGAGCAGCACAAGAATGATGGCCACAGCGCGAAGGCCCTCAACATCCAGCCTCCGACCTTCTGAAGCATAGGATTCTTGTTTCATCGCTGTCGTTGTGGTTTTTTGGAGGGACACTCTCTCTCTCCCCGTCAATCCAGTCAGTCAAACCAGAGGCGGAAAATCCTTCACCTCTAGCTTGAAGACGCAGGTCGACTAGAGAGGGGAGGACTCAGACCGTCCGACCCATCTGAGCTGGCAATTAAATACAGAACATATCCAGCAGGTCTGAAGGACGCGGGAGACGCCGTCCGACCCATCACTCACGAGTGCATCATATTCGCTCGTTGCATTCCCTCTGTCACGTTCCTGTACGCACGAGTGTCACCGATGAGGCGAAACACAGATTACACAACACGGCTATGATGCATGTGTAGTGGCAGCTTCCGAGGATATTTACTTCGGTATACTTCGGTGATCTTCGGTAGAAATCCCTCTCTCTCTCGCCTTCACAGGTGAGAGGGGGAATGGACCGCGGGCCGTGCTCACGCGGGGCATGCTGCATGGCCGCGCGGCGCGACATACATGCGTGCAGAAAATATAGACGTTTTTTTTTTCTGAAAATTTTTTCAATTAATAATTTTAACATGCTATATATATGCCATTATTAGTCATACAAATCTATATAGCTCGGTGACTTATATTAGAGTGTTCGACCCTCGGCAAGTCATTGAATTCGATCAGGCACACAAAGACCGGTTCACTCGTTGATCGACACAGAGCGAATGATCGTGTAGAGAACCAAGACGTCCACCCCGAGGTCATTTGTAAGTGAACCGAAAGGTCCTCAGAGTGCTGGGCAGACTGAGCGAAAGATCTCTGACCTTTGGTCTTCTTTTCGTTTGCCGAACGTCACGGACAATCTGGATTCAGACTCTCTCTAGCCCTCTGCCAGCCAAGTCAAGGAAAAGGAAGAAGGCCTTCGCTTTCTCTGACAACCTGGCAAGGACCGCATCAGGTCGCTTTCCTTCGAAGTTGAAGTCCTCAGTCGGGAGGAGCCAATCCATTGGACAGAAGAATGCTCAGTAATAGGCTCAAGGCTGCGGCCAGTGCCGCGGTGAACTCGCCAGAGAGCCGGCTGGGTGCCCGAAAGTCTCTCGTCGCTGCTCCGGATGTGCTGAAGGAAGCAAGGGTGCGTATATATATACGTGGAGGGGTATGTGTGATTGCGGTTCGTGAAGCACTTGACAGAAGTGTGGTTGGTGATGTAGACGGTCAGACCAACTTTCTCCGCGACCAGTGCTGTTATCTAAAAGCAGTTCTTGATTGTCTGTGCGTTCATCTCCTGCTGCTTTTCTCGGACGCTGCAGATGCAAGAGATCCGTGCGGCCTTCAAGTGCGTACTTCGACAAACGAATGACCATATATACATGTGAGCGAGTATATACATCAATTCTCTTCTGTATACAGATGGAAGAGATTCGTATGGCCTTCGACTACTTCGACACGAATAGGGACAACGCGCTCTCGAAGAGGGAGGTGAAGCAACTCCTGAACAGCTTCGGAATCCCTCCCGAGGACGAGGAGACCGTCCTCTGCATGCAGGGTCCGTCGTTCACTTTCATACAGAATAAACCATAAGAATAAACCTCTGCATGCAGGGTGGGTCGGTCCGTCGGTAGGGGGGGGGGGGGGGGGGCCGGGGGGGGGGGG
>JAHBMJ010001108.1:3007-33535 GCA_018398765.1 Chromera velia | reverse complement strand
GTGCAGAAGTGGCTTTAAAAACTGGAGTTACCGAAACGGAAGGGGACGCCTTTCGGGATGCTCTCATTGAGCACATATTCGGGCAAGCTGGGTGGAGAGGAAATGTGGAGAGCATCAAACGGTTGATTGGCAACCATGTTCTGGAGATGAAGTTCGTTCTTTATCGGACAAAGGTCTTAAGGGATGTTGGGCAGTTCCGACGGATGATTGTTGAAGACGACCTTGTTCTTCATGCAGACGGGTCAGAGGAATGCTCCATTAAATCCTTTGAAAGGATGCTATTCCGGGGCGTTCCGTACCGGGACACAGCTCGGCTTCAGTATGACGAGCGCGATTATATCCCTTCACGCCGGCGTGAGCAAAATGATGAAAGGGATCAGGGCCTATATGTTAGAGTGGGGTTTTGCAGAGATCCTTTTTTTCTTTCAAGTTGAGAAAAAGACGGTGCCGTCTTCCCTGTGTGGCGTTCTTGAAGGCGTGCAATTTGTATTTTATCAAGCATATGAAGGACTTGAGGTGCTCCCTTCATACTGCCATCTTTTACATGCCCCCTATCGACGGAAAGTGAAAAAATATTTTATTGCCCATGCAAACGAAGTGGTCGATCGTGTTCTTACTCTTCCTGATCGCCGCTCAACAACCGATGATCCGCCATGTATATGGATCTGCCCGTATTTACGACATTAAACGCATTCAAACTTAAAAGTACTCCTATAACTTTCAATTTGAAGTAATACCCAACTTTAAACTTAAATAAACTTTAAAACTTTTAATTTTGATTTCTGAACTTTAGAATTGCCAGTGTCAGTAAACACTAACAGTTTGAGCTTCAAGTTTGACTTACCGATCACATTCTTTTTCAACATCTATGAGAAATGACAAACTGAAATATCTAAGATATTTGAGGATATTTGCAATTATTTCTATCCCCCATTATTTTTATCTAAGTCTGAGTCATACATAAGATAATGAAAGATAATGATAATGATAATAAAATTATTTGAAATAATTATTTGGTGAAATATCATCAAATATCTTAAAATATCTTGAAATATCACAAATATCCCTAAATATCTTCAAATATCTGGATATTTGGATATTTCATAATCAAATATCTTGGATATGCGGATATTTCAGTTTGTCATTCCTCATAGATGTATGCGGCTTTGGCTTTCAAGACACCATAAATGATCCGCGTTTGCGGCGCAGACTTTTAAGCTTATGCAAAAATATGGCTTAAACTTTCAAGTGGTACTTAGGTTCAGGGAGATCTGTAGTTAATTTATAAAATATGACTTTCGATGCAAGTTTTATACTACAGAGTTTTAATTATATTTCTTTCAATGACTTTTCATTCTTTTCTAGCATATTCTAGGGGTCATTTTCAAAAAAAAAAAAAAACAAATAAAAAGATACGGTCTCTAGGGTAAATTTGTTTTTTTTTTTTTTTTGCTTTTCGATCGATAATAACCTCCATCAAGAGACGACAAGCATATACAACACCTTGCAACACATAAACAACAGTTGTATAACAGTGCAACAACATCTATTTATTATTATAACAAAGAAACAATAGTATAACATCACTTAAACAACACTTGTTGATTCGTGCAACACATTAACAACACTTAAACAACATATTTTTTAGTTTGATATTAGAAAAAAAACAAAAAACAAAAAAGTGAAAATGATTATTTTTTTTTTGTTTTGAAAATTGCCCCTAGAGCATATTCTCATTCTAAAAGCTTTTTTGATTTCTTTAGAAATTTATCTAAAGTAGTGAATAAATTCTTCTTTAATTAGATTTTTAGGTCTTTAAAAAATATAAATATTTTAAGCTAGGTCAGTTAACAACTAGGTGAACAAGACTTAAATGTACTTATAACTAGACTTATAAGTGTTTAGGGGTAGTTTCAATATATACTTTTATATTATACACAACTAAGAAAAGAGACTTTGCCCTGACTACCCTGATTCTGTACTTCCGGGCAAGAAAACGCCTCACTTCAAGTTCACAAGCACTTCTCACCTGCTTACGGGTACTCATACCTGACCACTGTAGGGGGAACAAACAGATTTAAAAGGAAGCGATACACTTGTCCACAGGCTAACTGGCCGCAAACTGATAGGCAGTAACCACTTGGCGTTCCTCGTCTTACCTCATTCCACCTCAGACACCTCTCCTCAGGACTCCAACCGGGAGGGATTTTCAATTTTTTGAGAGGGAGAAATAGAGACGTAGAGTGGCTGTTGTTGTGGAAGTCGTTGCAAAGAAAAATAGAAGGACTACCTTGGGAGTTGTGCTGGAGTTTGGGAGTTTTGCCGAAGATCACCACAACTTACATTATGTGTTTCTCTCTTTTTGTATCAGTGTTCTCCTTTCATCTGGTTTTTCCATCTCGTTGTCCACTTCTCTTTTGCTGACTTTCTTGCGTGCATTGCATACCAATATCTAGCTATAGTAAATCACCTCAACCCCAAAAAAACCGACCACCTGCTGAAGAAGCAGGCTCACAGTAGCAACAGCTCTCTATCAAGTAGCAAAGAGCAGCAGTAAAATGCACTTACTAGCACTATTTGCCCCCCCAGCGCAGCTAACCCCCACTCAGCAGGCACTGATTGCCCTACTCACGCAATAGTTACCGAAGAAAGGCTAGCTAGTCCCCAATTTTAGACAGCTCATGGCAAAAATGCACCAGGATATAGAATCCTGGCTGAGTCAGATCTATGCGGAGCATGGGATCATTCAGATGCAAAGGACTGCAGACCAATTCCTAGCCCAAAACTGGACCATCCCTTTAATTAATAATTTGAGCTAGCTAAAAGATGGCTGAGGAGGCTCGAAGGTCATAAAGCATACATAAGCCCCAGAGGGGAAGTACTGAGGGCAGCCTACAACAGAAAAAATCTAAACCCGTCTCACCTTAAACCCCCCCCTGCCGATGTGGTTCCCCTCCTTCCACTTCCGGATTCTATGTCCATCCACTGGCAGGTCCGTCACATCTTTGTGGTCTTTCATTCAGCTAAGGCTAAAAAACTGTTCTCAGCTAATCTCTTCATCAGATTCAGGCTCTTCTCCGTTCGCTTTTCTCCCCGAAGCATGAATTGTGCTGGCTAGGAGGCAGCACTTCTGGTGTGTATACTAGATTTTCGAGCTGATATGACCAAAAAAAGTAAAAATTTCGTTAGATTTTTTAGTAACCAAACATTTTTTAGGTATGGCTTGACGAGTTACTTTGAAAAAACATAAAATTTTGGTAAGGGTTATTCGTTTTGTTATAGGTTATGGGGGTTAAATACATGTCGCTTCATGATGTTACGGGTTACTTGGTTAGAGACTATTTTAGGTCAGTAACCATCATTCAAAGTCCATCCTAAAAAGTGTTTAAAACTTGTTTAAAACATGTTTAAAAACCTTATAGTGGATGGTTACTCAATTTTTATTAGGGGTCAAAAATGGTTACGGGTTACTCGGTTAGAGGCCTTTTTATTAAATGTTGAAGGAACACATCAAAATCATATAATTGTTCAAGAACCATAAAGTGTTTTAAGCTTGATAAAATATTTTTAGAAGTAACTTAAGCTAAACAATCGATTGATAACACTTTTAAGGTGCTAGCTTAATGATATACATAGAGGGGAGTGTTAAAACCACTTAATATTTTTAGTAACTATCCTGAAGTGCTGCCTCTTAGTGTGCTGGCTCCATTACGTCCCATTGTACAGGTGCATAACGGTCCTAACCACAGGCACTGGAAGGGCATTGCGCCCCCGTCGACATTCTATACAGGATATCATAGTATGTTAGTTCTGGTCCTGCCTGTCTTATAGTGGGGTTGAGGGACTCGATCTTTTTAGAGCTTTGAATCCATCTCTTTTTTTCTGTAGTACCAAGGTGCATAATGCGGGTCTTCACGTTCAGACAGCTAGAAAGAGACTATATATATGAGCTTCAAGCTGGGTTACCATAGGCAGAGCAAGTATGATCAAATGTGTTAGTGATATCTGTCGTTTTGTGGCTGAATTAGGTGCTATCTCTTCTGTGCAGCCGATGACTTGTCTGCTTGGAAGGCAGACGTTCAGGCCAGGCTGGACACTCTAAAATTATTGTGGAATACCGCAGGTCGGTTTTCTCTTTGCTTTTCAGCATGCAATTTCAAAGACTTCACGCATAAAATCATGCCAACGGTTGTTGGTCCTGGACCGGCTAGATATTTTTGTGGGCTATTGACGCCACTGTCCAAGTCAACCGATAGAACCGAGTCTAGGAACCTAGTTCTCACTTAGCCTCGGTAGATCTGGCCAGCTCTTTCCTGGGCCCACCGACCTCCTAAATTGCTTAGTACCATTAGTATCTTACCTCAGCTAGTTTGCAAAAAGGCAGGCCTTTATATGTGCTAGCAGCAAGACGAAAAACGGTAGAGGGCATAAAGCTTGGCATGAAATTAATATGGCTCAAAGAAATAAACAAGCCTATACCCAGAAGAAAAAAACCAATGTCACTACCGCGATCCGATCGATACAAAATTCTAAACACAAAAGAGTGTGTTTTGAGAAAGAGACGCCAGCATTTTCATATCACGTTCCTTCAGGCCCGCCCAACCCCGCCATTCCCAACCCAAAAAGAAGCGCTTCAGACGCTCGAATCTTTTCGGTATGACTGTTGTGTACAAACCTTCTGTTCACTTTAGAGCCCAAGTCAACAAGCTGTCTCGGCCTAGGAGGAAGCACCATTTCTTTTAATGTACGAACTAGTGAAATATTAGTGTACATTCAGTGTTCAGCAATAATAGTAGTAGACAACAATCAGAACTAACTGAATCAAACGAAGCAATATAATACACTTTCCTTTCAAAATAGTCTGCGTGGCATAAATGCTTATCATTATATTTGAATTATTTATTAAAGATGAAAACTAGACTTTGTTGTTTTTTTACTGGGCAAAGAGTCTGACTCCCAAATTGGATTCTCAAATAGAAAAGATATATTGGATTTGGCTATAAATCTGCAAAGTTGTTGTTTGTGTAACTGGTCCCAAATCCGGCCTACATGGGTAGGGCTGGGAAAAGGTTTATTGAAAAAAGGTTCAAATCTGAAAAAGTGAACTTGTTGAACCTGTTTTGAACCTGTTGAACCTGTTTTAAACCTGTTTTGAAGGCCAGACGCGCGGCTACTGGCATAAGGCCGGCCAGGCCCGCGCCGCCTACGGCCCATATAGGTGAAATAAGGAGCTGGAGCCGCGCGCACAGCAACTGTTCCCAGCCGGTTCAATCTATTGTGTTGGACAGACGTATATCAGCATATATCAGCATCATATGTCAGCATGAAAACTCATGCTGACGGTTGTAGAAGTGAAGAAGTACACGTGACTTACCAAGTTTTCCACTTACAAGGCCCCGTATCAAAACGGACAGTCTCCACTGAAGGAATGAGGAAGTATAGAGTTTGTTTGACAATAGTCTGCACAACAGTATAATTGACAATGTTTTTTTGGAGTACAACACCGGGTAGGCTCTGAAGTGGACGAGAGGGGGGTTGAACAAGAATGTTGCTCCTCATGCAAAGTACAAAGCAGGTGACACAATATTGCTAATTCACATAATCGAGTGCACTGATAAGTATTTGAAAACAGAGTTTCAATCCGATTTTGTGTAGCAAAAGGTTGGAACAAATGCAAACCCAGATGTTTGGGTGCCACTCGCGGTAGCTGGGAGCGGTGGGGGCCATGAGGGGGATACAACAGAGTACTCTTTTGTACAAATTCTGGTCACCTTAGACTGAAACTGGCCTACAGTAACTTTGGGCCTAAGGCCCCCCTCAAGAGTGCAACCCCCTTGCTATACCTACAATAAAAGTTTAAAATGATATCACAATTGATTTTAAACGCTTTTATACATATTTTGTATCATATTAAGCTATAAAAAGTTATGCTAATTCAATATTAAACAAGATTTGTTATCTAACTTGAAAATGCTAACTTTTATCACAAAGATTTTACACTAATGAACACTAAGGACAGTATTCAACGTATCCATCAGTGTACCAACAGTGTTTCTCAGTGTTTTGAATTATTGTTACTATCTTGTTATCTGTTTTTGGTAGGAGGTTTGAGACTGTTTCTGTTGATGTAGAATCAGATATTAAAAATGCAAAAATTTTGCTTGTTATAAGAATTTTACACTAAAACACTAAGTTTTACACTATTATTTTTAAAATTTAATAAGAAAAGTTTATCAAGTGGAAGTCGGTGAAAATTTAAAATAATCTACAATAATTTCACTGTTTAAATGCGCTGAAATACTGCCCTAACGGTGTGTGAAGTTGAGCAGGCGTGCATGCGATTGGGAGACGGCGCACGCCGGGACCGACATGCCCTGGCCGGGCCCGGGACGCACGGCTCACGCGGATCCATGTTGCAGAGTCGAATCAATTGCATCCGATTGATCGTTTAAGATTGACTGACCTTTACACAGAAGTCGGAATCAGCAGATCATTCCGACTTCTTTGACTGACAGACCTTCCTATGAAGTAGATGTCCCTTCCTTGATCGTAGCCTAAGCCTCCTATATTCTACATTTGATGCCCCCAGGCGCGCACGGTCCATCGGATTTCCTTTTCTCTTCCGTCGATTCCAGAAATATTGTCTCCTTCGGCTTCTGCGTTGTCTGGTCTTGGTCGCTTCGACCATACTCCAGAGGAGCCGAAGTATGTCATTCCCAAGGTTGAGTGGGTGACTGCTATCAAGAACAGGGCTGAAATGAAGACATGGGCCATTGCCTTTGGCCGGAACGCCAAACTCCACCTGTTGGAGAAGGCGATTCCAGATAAGGAAACGAGGATTGCGGCTTGGTCTGCGGCTCTCCACACAGGAGCCTCGAAAGGAAAGTTCCACAAGATGACCCACGACTTGGACAAGCTGGAACACAAGGGCTTCGAAGGACCAGAACTCTTTGAAAAGATAAAAAGTGAGTATGGAAAGGAGCAGGCGATAGAGACGCAGGAGGAGAAGGAAAAGTTTCGCGCCCTTGAGAGACGTGAAGGTGAGGAGTTGATCGATGCTTCTGACCGGATCGATGGGCAGATCCTCTCCTGCGAGAAGGCTGGCTACATTCCCCCCGAACCCGAGAAGAAGGAGGTCCTCGAGAATTTCATGACCGACGATAAGTTCGAAGGAGTCGTCACCGCCGCTGCCCTCGCCCAGATCGTGATTTCTGCAATTGAGCAGAAGGCGGCAGAGGTGGAGGGCAAACCCGTCTCCCCCGAGGATGAGGATTCTAAGTTCGACTACGACAACCTCTCCTATGCCCTTCTGCGAAAGATTGCCTGCAATGTTGGGTTGATGCAGAAGCTCCGTGCCATCAGACGGAGGAAGGTGAGAGGCAGGGGGAGAGGGAGACAGCCTCGCGAGGAGAGGGAGGTCACCAACTCTACTCAGGACTGCAAGCCCCAGCAGCGCCGTAGCAGAAGCCAGTCCAGACAGCCTGAGTCCCGCAGTGAGTCCAGCAGCGGGAAGGCCTCCAGGTACAAGGACTGTGGGTATACTCTCCCGCACAGAGGCGAGGACAACAAGTGCCCCGCTGTCGGCGCCATGTGCAAGAAGTGCAGAGAGAAGGATCACTTCGCTTCCGTCTGCCCTGACAAGAAGAAGGATGGGAAGAAGGGGGACAAGGGGGGCAAGGGGCAGAAGAAGGGTTTCTGACCATGTCGGACCGCTCGGATGGAGACGCCACCAGAGCTGGGGGGGCGAGTGTTCCTTCAGTGTCGGTGCAGTCCGGAGGGAGTCAGCAGGAAAAAGCAGGAGCGGCAGCCATTTGCAACTGGGATCTTTTGCGTGTCAACCCTTATGTCGATTCAATATGCACTTTGTCTCTTTTCTCTTCTGACATGGATAAATATGCAGTGAGGGAATGGAAAGAAAAGAAAGTGTATGACATTGCACGGTCAGATGCAACGCTTGAGATAGAGCTGATGAAAGAGTATCGTCTCCCTGCCTTTGATGTCGAAAGAGGTGAATGGAGGAATACACGTGAAGTTGCCGCTTTCTCCCCTGATGTCGTTCACTCTCTTTTATCTTCCCACATCAAGAAAGTGAGTTTGGAGGAAGGCAGTGGTATTGTGTATCTGACTGACGAGAACGGAGAAAAGTTTCCTGTGCTTGTTGAATCCTTTGGGGGGTTGCCAGTCCTTGTCATGAAGGAAGGGCAGGAAGAAATGTCTCGTGTCTGGGAGTTTGCTCACCCGGCAAAAGCAAAGCGGAAGGCACCCCGCCGAGTCCGTTTTGCAGAGCCACTGGTGACAGAAACTTTCCTTTTTGAAAAGGAAAATGGAAACAAAAAGAAAAAAAAAGCCTAAAAGGGCGAAAAAAGAGGAGAGAGGCCAAAGGCTTAGACAGCCCGAGAACAGAAAAGAGAATGAAAATGCAGATAGTGATGCAGATAGGAAGGAGAAGGAAGGATAGAAGGTTTCTTTTCCAGAGAAAGCAGAGGAAAGGAAGCGTTTTTTGCATCTCTTGCATCACTGATATTCCCACGCAAGTGGGAAGCGTCTCTTTTCTACCTTGATTGAGAAAGGAATGGATGTCTCTTTGCATGAGTGCGACGATGTGCATGATGAATGTCCTGCATGTGTCTTCGTAAATGCTCGTGCGTGGAAGGTGCCTCGCTCTTCTTCTGATCATGTCTCTGCCCCTCAGTCTTTTAATGACGTTGTCTTCCATGATTTTTTTAAATCGAAGTGCAGGGGGGCAGGGGGATTTGTTTGGGTATCTGTTCTTGTTGATGGAGCGACAAGAAAGATCGATTTGCTGCCACTGAAACACAAGTGGCAGGCGGTCACGCATCTCATTGCATGGACGCGTAAGTATGAGAAGTTAGGGAAAGGAAAGCTAAAAGTCGTGTGCTCTGACAATGGAGGTGAATTTACTGCCCGCTCGTATGAACGGTTTTGCAGGCAGGAAGGCATCCATCATAAGTTTGGGGCACCTTACACTCCCGAATCCTAAGGTCGAGTGGAGAGGGTGAACGCTTCAGTGAAGGCCCTCGTTCGGAAGTTCTTTCTGTCTCTCCATCTTCCGTCCTTTCTTTGGCCTTTCTTCCTGCAGGGTGTTACACAGCAGTTGAACTCGACTGTGCATTCAGCGACAGGTTTTTCCCCAGATATTGCTGTGTTTGGAAAGGGCTCTACAGGGGGTGACTGTCGGGGACCAAGTGCGCTTTGTTGATAGGGCGCCAGGGCATGTGCAGGGATGGGAGCCAAGGAGGGAGGTTAGGTTTTTTGGGGTGTTCTCTCGACAAAAGTTGTTTCTGTTGTATGCAACCGCAAGGGTAGATGGGTAGGGGTGCGACTCCATCCGTCTCAGGTCCGTCTCCATCGGTGGGTGGGGGAAGAAGGAGCCGATTGCCTTCCCTGTCAGCAGCAGCAGTCCCATCGTTCAGATGATGAGGAGACGGACGTCCCCAGTTCCGATAACGATGATGATGGGTTCGATTTTGATATGGAGCTCCCTGTCCGACGCACTGCGGTGCAAAGACGGGGGGTACCTGTGTCCATGGAGTCCTTTGACGAAGATGCAGACGTTTCTGGGGGTGGAGCTGAGCCAGCAGCGCCCCTGAATGAAGGAGACGGTTCGGGCCCGCCAGTGGAGTCATCAGAACGAAAGAAGGGGGTGATAGCACGAAGAACAGGGGGTGCCTGGTTTCCCACACAAGTGATGAGGGAGGGAAAGAGGCGCATTGACGTGGCTGTTCTTCAACAAAGCCCCCAAACAGGACAGTGGAAGCCGTCTTGTTTAGAGGAGATCGATGACCGCAAGGGTGATAAAGTGGCTGCCCACTTCCAGTTTGGGGAGGGAATGCAGATCCCTGCCGAGGCGCTCGCACGCGTTCGTGGCGGGGGAGAAGGAGTGAGTGGAGATTTCCCAGAGGAGGGGGGAAGGGCGTCTGACTCAGCCGCCTGGGACCCTTCCGTGGAAGCAGAAGAAGACGCCATTCAGTATTCCGACATTCTGGACTCTGATTCTGTGTACAGCGACGATGACGATTCGCTCTTCGGAGTGAATGCCCTTGCTCCAGATGCTTCCACCGGTGGTCAGCTCGGTTCCACCGGTGAGGGGGGTGTGGGAGGAGCAAGTGAGGAAGTCGAGCAGCCAGAGTTTGTTGGGTTTTGTCGTCTGAAATGAAAAGCGCGCAGAGAAAAGATGAGAGCCTTTAGAGCGAAGAGGCAGCGGATGGCTGAGCGGGAGGCAGGAGAGCGTTTTGATAAAGCGTTTTCTCTTATTCTGCGAGTGCAGAAAGCCGTAGCTGCGCGCAAGCTCGTGTCTCGAGAAGAGAACTCGATGAAAGGGCACGTTGAGGCAACAGCAGAAGAGATTCATCAGGGACTCTTCAAGGAGAGTGACGAAAAGGAATTCCGTAGGTGGAAGGACTGCTTTGTTTTTGTGCTCGATTCTACGATGGAGGCAAGTGAGGCAAGAGCAAAAGGAAAGAAACCACCGACACTCCGGATTGTGCGCACATGGAAATTGAAGAATGGAGAGAGAGTAGCCAAGAGTAGACTTGTCGTCAGGGTGTTTGAGGATAAAAGGAAGTTTGTGGAAACGTATTCGGGGACTGCCGACTCCGGGCTTGTGAGGGCCTCCATTGTGTAGGCTCTGACGAGAGGGTTGAAAGCAGCCAAGTCGGATGTCTCCACTGCATTCTTGCAGTGCCCCTATAAGGACGAGGACATTTGGTTGTCTCTCCCCTCAGACTTTCCTTTCCATGTCATCCCAGAGCTGTGAGCAGGCCTTGTGGTGAAAATCCAAAGGGCTGCCTACGGGTTGAAGGACGCTCCCAAAAGGTATACGAAGTTCTTCAAAGAAGTCGTGGCAGTGAAGGAGGGATGGGCAGAGATAGCAGAAAGCATTCTTGTCAAGAGAGACAGAAAGGGGGATGCGTATGGTCTTCTGTTAATGCATGTCGATGACTTGTTTCTCTTTGCATCAGATGCATGTAGAGAAGTCAAAAAGTTGCAGAAGCACATTCAGATAGATAATCCGGAGGTGATGGATGATGGTGAGTTGCATGCGTATACAGGTATGTCTGTGTGCATGGTTGGTTCTACCATTAGTGTTACCTTAGAAATTGCGTTACTTCAGACAGCTGTAACGTATGTCCTAATCGTCTCCGCACTGTTCTAGTAGGCGGCAGCACTGTGTTCAGTGGAAGAGCAGTCCTTCTACTCGAAATCTCACATGCCAGTATCTCAGTATGCATGTATAGATAGACGGATGCATGCCAATTCGATGCCAAATACACGTACGGCGCAAAAAATCAATAAATCTCGGCATAGCTCAAACACCACCCCGTGAACGATCGGTCGCGCACACAATTTAAAATCGTCTTGGCACAGGCCACAGTACCAATGCGCACACTCTCAATCCTGACAATGTCATGCCAGACGAGCAACCGCAATTCCAACACACAACGTCACACGCAACCCCCCCCTTCGGTCTCGCCACTGTCTTTTTTCTATCGCTTCTGGCTCTGTGTGCTACGTAAAAGAGGCGTTCGATCGAAGATCAATAGGACAAAAAGAATCGAAATAAGGAAGATACACATGTAAACATATTCAATACATCGTTGGCCTAAAGCGCTTAAGAAATGCAATCTCATTCAACCATCCTTCAATCAGATCCGTGCTGGCTGTACGGACCAAAACACGCAAATATTGTTCCTTGAAAAAATTAAAAGGCCATCGCAAGGACAGCAATTCAACGAACATTAATGACAACTCCCTTATCATCAAACAGGTGGGTAGATTTGCGGATAACAGCATTTTTGTAACGTGCCCGCATATCAGACCTGAACGCGCAGATCGGCTGACCACACACGCATTCCCATGAACGAAACGGGGACGCAAATCAACCAAAGAATGTAACGACAAGTCACTTCCATGTGGAGTTTCCAAAGACCGATCAATGAAAAGAGAGAAAACAGATCTATTCGGATTCTTTGGAGAGAACAGAACAACTTCTGGGGCACTCTCCAGAGTGAAGAGAGAGAGACCCAAAACCTCCTTCCCACACTGTCTCTCCAAAACACATGTACCATGGTAGAAATCAAAGCGCTGTAGTGAAAGCATAAAAGGATCGTTTCCAAGAAAATCGGGAGCGACAGATTGAGCCATCAACGTCCGATCGTCCATGTATCGCCTCATGAACCACTTAGAGGACTGCCATGAAGTGACATTCAGGAGGAGTGCTTTCTGATATTCCTTCCATGCAGCATAAAAACGCGCGCCCCCAGGTGAATACGGACTCCCTTGCGGGAATCCCTCCACCTGAGCAACCCTCTCCCCCAACACCCGGATAGTATTTGAATTAAAGTCAACTCTAATTAAATCATACAACAAACTCAACGGAACAGACGTAGCATGTGCGTGGTTTGCGTAATGTTGTGGGATCAGGGTCAGTATGCTGCGTCTCTTGTTCCGGAAGGGGAGGAAGAGATAAAGAAAGCAGTCAAGCTGACAGACAAAGATCTCTTTGTGTCAGCAGACGAAGAGATCGACATGTCTCTTCAAGAGCAGCATCAAGAGAAAGTCGGGAAGCTCGGTTGGTTGGTAAAGAGTCAGCCGCATCTTTTTTTCCTATTTTCTGCTCTCTCGAAGAACAACTCTCGTCCGTCTGCTCGTTCCCTTCGTGCGGTTGACAAAGCACTTGCTTATGCTCAGCAGACGTATCGTGCTCTTGAATTGAAGGGATTGAAGGAAGGAGAGCATCCTGTTTTGGTGGGGTGGGTCGATGCATCCTACAAGTTGTCAGAGAAGATAGGGAGGAAGGGACTTGAATTCCAGATTGTGAGTCAGTCTGCCTTGAAAGACCTTTGTGCGCTTGGATATATGAATACGGTTGCATAGAAATCGAAAGGAGAAGGCAGGAAGCTTGGCAATGCCACTGCAGCTGAGCTTCTAGCTCTGAGAGATGGATGCAAGGAAGCATACCGGTACAGGGATTTATTGAAGAAGCTGTTCGGGTATGAGATTCCTGTCATAATGGTGAGTGATTCTCAGCCACTCATGTTTCAACTCGCGAGTGGCCAGTCTATGAGTGAGCCTCGATTTCAGGGGGAGCTTGATTATACTCGTGAAATGATTAAAGAGTTGAACGCAAATGTGAAGTGGGTGCCTACAGGATCTCAGCATGCCGACAGACAGACTAAATTCCTGCATGTATGACTTGCCTGCTCTGCCTCTTGTATGAATTGATTCATGTGTTCGATGTATGCTAATCCATGGGGGGTGATTGTGAAGTTGAGCAGGCGTGCATGCGATTGGGAGACGGCACGCGCCGGGACCGACATGCCCTGGCCGGGCCCGGGACGCACGGCTCACGCGGATCCATGTTGCAGAGTCGAATCAATTGCATCCGATTGATCGTTTAAGATTGACTGACCTTTACACAGAAGTCGGAATCAGCAGATCATTCCAACTTCCTTGACTGACAGACCTTCCTATGAAGTAGATGTCCCTTCCCTGATCGTAGCCTAAGCCTCCTATATTCTACATTTGATGCCCCCAGGCGCGCACGGTCCATCGGATTTCCTTTTCTCTTCCGTCGATTCCAGAAATATTGTCTCCTTCGGCTTCTGCGTTGTCTGGTCTTGGTCGCTTCGACCATACTCCAGAGGAGCCGAAGTATGTCATTCCCAAGGTTGAGTGGGTGACTGCTATCAAGAACAGGGCTGAAATGAAGACATGGGCCATTGCCTTTGGCCGGAACGCCAAACTCCACCTGTTGGAGAAGGTGATGGTTTATATATTCTACACGGTGATGGTTTGTACTGTTCTTGTATGTAGACTAACAATTTTTAGGCTAGATTTCTAGGGGGAAGCACCATTTCTTTTAATGTACGAACTAGTGAAATATTAGTGTACATTCAGTGTTCAGCAATAATAGTAGTAGACAACAATCAGAACTAACTGAATCAAACGAAGCAATATAATACACTTTCCTTTCAAAATAGTCTGCGTGGCATAAATGCTTATCATTATATTTGAATTATTTATTAAAGATGAAAACTAGACTTTGTTGTTTTTTTACTGGGCAAAGAGTCTGACTCCCAAATTGGATTCTCAAATAGAAAAGATACGTTGGATTTGGCTATAAATCTACAAAGTTGTTGTTTGTGTAACTGGTCCCAAATCTAGCCTACATAGGCATACAACAGAGTACTCTTTTATACAAATTCTGGTCATCTTAGGCTGAAACTGGCCTACAATAACTTTGGGCCTAAGGCCCCCCTCAAGAATGCAACCCCCTTGCTATGCCTACAATAAAAGTTTAAAATGATATCACAATTGATTTTAAACACTTTTACATATATTTTATATAATATTAAGCTATAAAAAGTTATGCTAATTCAATATTAAACAAGATTTGTTATCTAACTTAAAAATGCTAACTTTTGTCACAAAGATTTTACACTAATGAACACTAAGGACAGTATTCAACGTATCCATCAGTGTACCAACAGTGTTTCTCAGTGTTTTGAATTATTGTTACTGTCTTGTTATCTGTTTTTGGTAGGAGGTTTAAGACTGTTTCTGTTAGTGTAGAATCAGACATTAAAAATGCCAAAATTTTGCTTGTCACAAGAATTTTACACTAAACCATTAAGTTTTACACTTTTTTTTTAAAATAAGAAAAGTTTATCAAGTGAAAGTCGGTGAAAGTTTAAAATAATCTACAATAATTTCACTGTTTAAATGCACTGAAATACTGCCTTAATGGTATGGTTTGTACTCTTCTTGTATGTAGACTAACAATTTCTAGGCTAGATTTCTAGGGGGAAGCACTATTTTTTTTAGTGTACGAACTAGTGAAATATTAGTGTACATTCAGTGTTCATTTAGCAATAATAGTGGACACCAATCAGAACTAACTGAATCAAACGAAGCAATATAACACACTTTCCTTTCAAAATAGTCTGCGTGGCGTAAATGCTTGTCATTATGTTTAAATTATTTATTAAAGATGAAAACTAGACTTTGTTATTTTTTTACTGGGCAAAGAGTCTGACTCCCAAATTGGATTCTCAAATAGAAAAGATATATTGGATTTGGCTATAAATCTGCAAAGTTGTTGTTTGTGTAACTGGTCCTAAATCCAGCCTACATAGGCATACAACAGAGTACTCTTTTGCTCAAATTTTGGTCATCTTAGGCTGAAACTGGCCTATAGTAACTTTGGGCCTAAGGCCCCTCTCAAGAGTACAACCCTCTTGCTATACCTATAATGAAAGTTTAAGATGATGCCACAATTGATTCTAAACGCTTGTATACATATTTTATATAATATTAAGCTATAAAAAGTTATGCTAATTCAATATTAAACAAGATTTGTTATCTAACTTGAAAATGCTAACTTTTGTCACAAAGATTTTACACTAGTGAACACTAAAGACAGTATCCAACGTATCCATCAGTGTACCAACAGTGTTTCTCAATGTTTTGAATTATTGTTACTGTCTTGTTATCTGTTTTTGGTAGGAGGTTTGAGACTGTTTCTGTTGGTGTAGAATCAGACATCAAAAATGTAAAAATTTTGCTTGTTATAAGAATTTTACACTAAAACACTAAGTTTTACACTGTTATTTTTAAAATTTAATAAGAAAAGTTTATCAAGTGGAAGTCGGTGAAAGTTTAAAATAATCTACAGTGATTTTAGTGTTTAAATGCACTGAAATACTGCCCTAACGGTGGTGGTTTATACACTTCTTGTATGTAGACTAACAATTTCTATGGGGAAGCACTATTTTTTTTAGTGTACGAACTAGTGAAATATTAGTGTACATTCAGTGTTCATTTAGCAATAATAGTGGATACCACTCAGAACTAATTAAATCAAACGAAGCAATATAATACACTTTCCTTTCAAAATAGTCTGTGTAGCGTAAATGCTTGTCATTATGTTTAAATTATTTATTGAAAGTGAAAACTAGACTTTGTTGTTTTTTTACTGGGCAAAGAGTCTGACTCCCAAATTGGATTCTCAAATAGAAAAGATATGTTGGATTTGGCTATAAATCTACAAAGTTGTTGTTTGTGTAACTGGTCCTAAATCCAGCCTACATAGGCATACAACAGAGTACTCTTTTATACAAATTCTGGTCATCTTAGGTTGAAACTGGCCTACTTTAGGCCTAAGACCCCCCTCAAGAGTGCAACCCCCTTGTGTCTCGGCATATGTAAACTCACCGACAGGCCGCACGAAAGTAGCTGACTGTGTGAAAGCTAGTGAACTACTAGACCAGGCACAAGAATGATAAAGAGACATAAGACATCAATCAACTTGATTCTGTTGAATGCCGTGTCTGGTTGTAGTAGCAAGCAGTGCATTTCGATAAGACAAGTTAGGATTAAGGCCTTATGTGGCGACGCAATGCAGTGCAGTAATTGATGAGGTGCCGGGGCCATGGTCCTGGAAAACGTAAATGCATGCAAACCATGTTAAAGTGACGGTGCACGTTTTAAGTGCCCCGTATATAAGCTATTGCGCAAGTGTTGCAAGCATGAATGAAATGACAGAAACCGAACAATCCTGGTTAGAAGAGAAGATTGCGTATCTGCGTCTTCAACATCCTCTTATGACAATAGCCATAACCTATTAAAGGATATTATGGCGGTAAGCGGAATCTGTTCATCTAGTAGTACTTTCAGCCATGGCATCCAACAGATTCATTAAAGAGGAAGGTGAAAGAGAAGATTAAAAAAGCGTACGCAGAAAGCAGAGGTGTCCTAGCATCGTCTGCAATTGGATCGATCTTTGGATTTAGCTCTAGTAATCAGCTACCCACCTAGAGCATGCAAAGTGAACAAAGAATGTTGGTCGTTAGCGGTCTGGGGGAAACCTTAGGCAGACCGCGGGGTGCGGTCTGAAGCCTCAGCAATGGGGCATACCTTTGCCGTTCGTAGGGGCAACTTCTGGTAGAACGGTGACAGTGCAGCATGTCATGCACTGCTCTACCTAGGGCACCAATTAAATCATTATCACTATCACTAATCATAAAACTATGCTCTGCACTCCATAAATAAAAAAAAAAAAAGAAAAAAAAAAGGTTTCCAATCTTTTATTTTTTTTTATTTATTAACTGAAAAGTATATAGTTTAAATTGAATGCAACACCCCGTGTAACACTCTTGCAACACTTGAACAACAGTTGTTTACCTATTGAATGCCAGAATAAATTAAAAAAAAATCTATAAAAAAAAAACTTCTCTAGTTTTTTCTCTTCTTTTATTTTTTTTTTTAATGTAGTGCAGAGCCTAATCATAAAAAAAAATCAAATTTCAGACTATAAATCTTACGGATCGATTCTTAGCCTATGTACTTTTTAGAATTGATACATGACTCTGCTAAATCAGTATTCATTGGTTTTGATCAGTTTCAACTTAGCTATAGGTCGTTATATATAGGTTCTGTTGTTTTGATCATTAAGACCTAAATTAAAACCTATAGATTCAGACGAACGATTTCGGGCTTAATTAAAGAAGTGATTGAATCAAATTAGTTAGCAAAACGTGAAGTCGATCATTATACATATATGTAAACTACAATTCAAAATGTTAAAAAAAAAAAAAAAAGAACGATTTCTGACTGATTTGATACCAAAGAAAGCAAGACGACTCCGAGTCGTCCACCGGCCGTTTCTTCTTCAACGCACACCTTAACTGGGGGAGACTGGCTGCACTCCTTCGTCTGTTTTTCTTTGACATGATCTTATTGAAACACTTTAATTCTTCTCTAAGCCTCCCTTGCCTGCTTCATTGCCTGAGGCAGAATTTGAAGAACCTTTTCAAGGTTCTCTCTCGGCGTCTGGAAGTGAATCACAACCCTGGTCGTCTCGTCATCCCATGCAAACATCTTCACACCCATACCCCCCAACACAGTCGCAAGAACATTCCAGGAACAACCTGTGGTTCCCGACTTCACCCACACCTGGTTGGTGTCTGTGCACCGAGCCGAGAACCCCAGCTTCTCAAGCTCGGACCCAAACCACTTCGCATCCTCGTGCGTTCTCTTCATCGACTCTCCCCAGTTGTGTTCCATCGCATACAGGGCAGAGGCTGCAAACATCCCTGTCTGTCTCATGCCCCCCCCGAACAACTTTCTGAACGCACGACATTGTTTGATCACCTTTTCTGACCCCACAACAATAGACCCCGCAGGACACCCCAGGCCTTTCGACAGACACAGAGAGATCGTGTCAGACAGAGCACCGTAGTCAGACAACGGCCGGTTCTGAAAGACGGCTGCGTTCCAGAGACGGGCACCGTCCATATGCACAAAAATGCCCAGCCGTCTCGCCGTTTCGCTGACCTCCTTCAGCCTCTCGTACGGCCACACCATGCCGTTCATCGCGTTTTCAACACACACACCCACAGTCTGTGTGTGGTGAATCTCAAATTCCGTGTGCGCATTCTCTTCCATCTTCTTCGCAGAGAAGAAGGGGGACTCGCCCTCTCCCTCCAGGGGAAGGACAGTGGCACGGGAGTGGAAGGCGATTCCTCCACACTCATGCACGAACATGTGGGCAGCCTTGGAAAGAATGATCTCGGGGTTGATCACTCCCGGCTTCTTCTGGTGCACATGCACGGCAATGGCCACCTGGTTAGACATGGTGCCCGTGGGAAACCACAAGGCGGCCTCCTTGCCACACATTTCCGCAACCTTCCTCTCGAGGGCAAAGGTGGTCTCATCGTCTCCAAGCACATCGTCGCCCAGAGGGGCTTCGTACATGGCTGCCCACATGCCCTCAGAGGGCTGGGTGACGGTGTCGGAACGGAAGTCCGCAATCAGCTGAGCCCCAGTGGAGTGGGGGGGGAGGGTGTTGGGAGACGGCTGCTTAGCGCCGTCTCCGGCCTTTCCACTCACCAGAACGGGAGGGAAAGGTACAGCTGCGTTTGTGGAGTGACCGTTGGCATCAGCTTGCGTCATTCTTGCTTGGCTCAAACTTGTCCTAAGAAGAAGGCGAATCAGAACAAAAGGGTGGCAGGAAGGAGAAGCGGGATTGGAGTAGCCTGCTGGTACGAGCAAAGGGACTCAACCTCGTTAGGGGTCCTCTGGTAGAATGCAGATCAGGAGGACTACGCTTTAGAAGGAAATGACAAAACTCGTCTGATGGACAGTGTGAAGTTTGTTTGCCGGACTTCGATCTGCGGTCTGCTGTATTGTCAAACTTCAAAACAGGTGGGGAGGATCGAAAGCCAACACCGAAATGCAGTGTGCACTAGTTAAGCTCTCGATCGCGGAAAGCGAAAAAGATCGAAAAAGTGCCCCGGAAAGTTAAGTCCGCGGAATATTGCGGACGATTGCGGACGTGTGGCCCCGGAAAGCGAAGCGGGGGGCACTTACAAAACAAAAATGGCTCCGGAAAGCGAAGCGGGGGGCACTTACAAAACAGAAATACCCCAGCCCACGCGTGCATGCATGGCCCCAGAAAACGAAGCGGGGGGCACTTATAAAACAGAAATACCCCAGCCCACGCGTGCATGCATACATGCATGCAATGTCTTTCACAAAAAACCCGGCCCTGAAAGGCTGATTTGCGCTATGCATGCGTGAGATGGGTTTCAGTTTACCCCCGGGGTTTTTTCCCGGGGCCCCGCGAAGTTCCGCAGCTTTTCCCGCAGGTGGGGGGGGGCAACTTAGCATGACCGCCCGCACGGTCGACTAGCCAGCATACGTCAATCGTGCAGTTCTCATTTTTCTTGCTTTCCGGGGCTAGTTTCGGGGCCGTTCGCAAGCTTGCTTACGTCAGATGCACACAGTGTCTTTCACCAAAAACCTGGCCCCGAAAGGCTGAATTTGGGCCATACGTACATCAGCCATCGTCATCTGAATCCTTCCTTCTCTTCTCCCCTTTCCTGTTTTTACTATGAGAAACAAAGAGGGCTCCAGCAGAGAATACGTTTGAGACAAAAATGAGTGAAATCGGTGGTAAATTGAGAAAATTGGAGGGAGTAGTTGTTTTGCCTTACCTTCACAGCCGAGTATACCCCCGGATTCTAAGTCTACAACCCGTTTATTCGCCAAGCCCCTCATAGAGATGTCAGGAGAATGTAGATACACGCGGAAGTGGATGGATGCAGAGCCAGGAGAGGAAGGGTCTCGCCCCGAAGACATACAGGGGGCCCGCCCCGGGAGTCACAGAGCGGTGAGGTTGAGAAGCGACGGAAGAACTAAACCTGAAAGTCATGACCCCTCCATGTCACCATCGGGCCAAGTCAGGCTACGCCCTAGAGTGGTATTAACTCCGAAGAGGAGAAACCGAGACATTCAGGCAGAGGGAGGAGGGTCTCCTTCCAGAATAGGAGGTCTTCTGCAGGATGACAGCCAATCGAACAGGTTGGATACAAGTTGGACTAGGGGCGGGAAGGATAATGACGCTGGTCGGGTAGCTCACTATTCCCTCTCAAACCTTAATCCGGAGACTAAAAGCCCTCCAAACCCCTCTACAGCAGAGGCCTTGTCAGACGATTGCTCCATGGAGATCACAGGTGAGGCCATAGCTCCACGTAGACCCTTCCCGTTCCCGTAGATCCTCGGCCCTACAGGATTTTGGAACATACAGCATGATAAGCGTCTAGGTCATGCCTCCACAGCACTATAAAGTGGGAGAGAGGGGACAGCAGGAACAACGGATGGAGTGGGCCCGATCCCCCCGCGGGTGGGTAATGATAGGAGTGAGAGAAGGGTGTATAGCAGGATGGAGTCACACCCTCGACCTGCTCCTGCCCACACCCCCATAAGTGCAGGACCCGACACTAGACCCGACCATTCCCCAGTGGCAAAGCTGGTGTCCATGCTGTTAATGCTCCATGCAAAGTGGGCCAGAATGGACCCAAGGGGACCGTGGGGTGATTTTGATGATTGAAGGTTTTTTTATGTATGCCGCATCCCCATATATAAGAGGCAGATCTAACCTAGTTTGTCGATTTGTTCCATCCTACGACTACCAGCGACGAAAATAGGGTGATTTTCAGATAGATGAAGAGGTATTGAGAGCAGGTCTGCTGGCAGCATTGGTCAAGAATCGCTCTGAGTCCCCCTAAGAGTTGAGTGATAAGAAGATATTCATTTTCAGCACGAGACTGCCCACTGAGGCAGGGGAGACCGTAGAGGGGGTACCCCAGTTGCAATGGGGGAATGACCACCCAGGTACCTTGTCAGCAGTGCTGGGGGGGCCGGTGAGTGTACTGGGGGGGATGGCGCTGGAAGCAGGGTTCTAGTTTATCCCAGTGCATGATTATGAAACATGGCACTAGTACGGCATAATGGTAAGGAATGGGGGAGAAGGTGCTGACATAGGAGACAGAGTTATGATGGTGAGCTTGGACTCACTTAGTCGTACGACCACCACCCCTAGCCTCCTGAAGGAGAGGAAAAGGAGAGTGTTCAGAAGAGTCGCTCTAATGATAATGGAGCTGTATAGCGCAGTGAGAGGATACGTTCCTCAGAATTGGGTAGACTTCCTGTGTGAACAGCCAAGCATGGAAATAGTTGAGCTGTCTGTCCCCCAGCAGGCGGATTTCAATGAGTGGCCGCTATTCCGATACAGCGACTACGTTCTAGCCTGCCTGGTTGCCGTCCTCAGGTATATGACCCGGGAGAGTGGGAAAACATGTTCCACCAGACTGATGACCAGCCGCATGTGATCCTGGCCGGGGGGGGATGGATGGCAATCCGCCTCAGGGGGCAGCTGGCGACAGTTGTATCTGAGGTAGCAGGAACGTGGGGAAGTGAACCTCTAGAGGGGGGGTATGAAGTGATGCGGTCGGGGGCGAAAAAGATCGTCAGGAGGCGGATATGTGGGCCTGGCTTAGGGAAAGCCAGACAGCGTGGCTGCAGGAATACTAACCAGAGGCAACACGCTCGGTCATAGGTCTGTGAGGGGTGGTGATATTGGGGTATTATGTTGGGGGTAGACTCCCCCTGATGGGAAGGGGGCTGTACGGGGCTATAGCGGCACTGCGTGCATAGAGTAGTTACTCACGGTTGTGCACTTGCGTGTGCTTAAGAGAACGGCGCCCTAGAGTTGGACAGTTCTCGACTCATGAGCTTTGAGAGTGAAATGCCCTAGAGCTAGGCTACTCTCGGTGTCCATATAAAAGCTTGTATGGGTGTGTGTGTGCCCTAGAGCTGGGCTGCCACCAGCTTTCCATCCTTGAGTGTGCTTCGCCTAAAAGTTAGAGCTAAGCCGCCCTCGCTTCCTTCTACACGTCAGGATAGTGTTGCCTTGAGAACCCACTAATTCGTGGTGATGGATTCATTTTCGCAGGAGGGAGGACGTTCTGATGCAGGGGTGGCATCGCAGGACAGCACCGAGGAGTTCGTAGAAGGGGGGGCCGCTGAGGTGGAGATCCAGCGGGAAGGAGTGGTTGCCGCTGTGGTAGCAGCGGAGTCGGCGGCGAGTGGTCGTGCACCATCTGGGGCCAGGGGGCAGAATGGACAGGTATGTGGGAGGGATGGTAACAAATTGGTTGCCCCAGTACAGGGCACACAGTTGCCTTGCTTCTATACATGTGGGGTGCAGTGCCCTAGAGCTGGGCTGCTCCGGGTTCCTAAACTGAGTGTGCGTCGCCTTAGAGCTGGGCCGCCTTTGTTTTCCCCCACCTGCCTGTTTGAGTGTCGCCTTAGAACTGGGCCGCTCGTATCCTCTCGTGATTGCGCTGACTGCATAACCCCTTGAACTGGGCTGCGGTCACTCTCTCTGCTGCTGTATTGTTCGAGTGCTTGGGCTGATAGTCAGCAAATGCAATATCGTGTGAGTTAGCAAAGCTGTGTCTGTTAGGGTTTATGGTTTAGGGACCCACTGTCTGCGTGGTGACGGATTTGTTTATCGTAAGGGCAGAGACTCTCTGGTAGTCGGCTAACACCGCGGAATGGCCATGGAAGGGCAGTGAAGAAAGAAACAGTGGAGAGATGATGGGAGGGGGAGAGTGCCGATGGGAGGGCCAGAGCACCAGTCGGGGGAAGTGGAACATGGTCTGGGATGGAAGACCGGAGTGAGCAGGTATGTTGAGGGCAGTGGGGCACTGCCAGGAAATCCCTTGGATTCCGCATGTAGGGGTGCACTGCCCTAGAGCTGGGCTGCCCCCAGATTGCCGTCCTGAGAATGTGTTGCCTTAGAGCTAGGCTGCCCTCGCTTCCTTGCTCTGTCTGTCTGAGTGCCACCCTAGAATTGGGCTACTCCTACTCCTTTTGTGAGGTGCTGGCTGCATAACTCCGAGAGCTGCTGGACTACGGTTGCTTTCTTTACTGCTGCGAGCGTTAAATAGGTGCCTGCGGCTAGCAGTCAGGGACACTTGTATGGCAGTGATGACACATTATCAGCTTGCCAGGGGGTGGTTTGGTGACCCTCTAATTGAGTGATCATTGGCATAATATTTGTTGCAGGGCCAGAGTTCCCCTGCTGGTGGCTCTACCCCCTACCGAGCTACGCCCCGAGGTTTTGAGTGCTTCCGAGGGGACAGGATGGGACAGGGGGACGTCGGTTAAAGTACAGGTGACCACTGCACTGAACCCATTCATACCGGAGGGATGGGGGCAACGTACCTGGTCGCCCAGACCCGTCCGCCTCCCGCAGTTTCTCGATCCCCCGGACGATATCCCTGACTGGGCAGATCAAGATGACCCAGGACTGATGACGAGATCTAGTGAAGCCATACTGAGGTCGTGCCAGAGTATAATGAGGTTGTATGAGGAGCTGTTTGCGCCGGGGGGAATCTTTGAGGGGCAGAAGAGGGATGATAGGGCAGGGCTCAGCGGGGAGAGAGGATCCCTATCGACAGAGAATCTGATCCCCTCAGTGAGCAGAGCTGTCCCCACCCTTACCGACCCTCTGAGTCGGGGGGTGGAAGAATTAGGTGGCAAAGTGTGGCGGCCACTCTGTGAGAGGGAACGTATGAATGACACCCTCGGAGAATATGCGGGGGAGCTTTTCTTTCATCACCTAGGACAGGGTGATCAGCGAGAACATGAGCAAACCCGACCATATCAGTAACACTGTTGGGAGGAGCTGCCGCTTCAGTCCCGCTCAGTCCCGCCGATACCGTAAAGCCAGATGCCACTGAGTAGGGGATGACAGTCATATGAGCAGTCCTTTAGTTCCGTTGCAGCGGGACCAACAACGCCTCCCTCCAATGTACAACCCCTGCTGGGAGGTGAGACTGCCCAGACTGGGGATCTGGGGCTGCAGGTAATAATGGCAGGTGGGTGCCACCCGGCTCACAGTGGGCAGGCGACCCTCCCATAATACACTAGTAGGAACCCACCTCAGTCGCACCGGGGTGCTCAGCCTGGTACAAACATCATCCCCCAGCTCCTGATCTCCCTACCCTCGTAGAGCTCTTGGTAGGTGACGTTGCCACAGGAAACAGTAGCACGACAGGGTACCATACAGCGAAACACTACTCAGCCGGGAGGGAGGAGGAGGGCCTCCAGTTCAAGCACAGGCAGGAATGGGAAAGGAGGGACCCACACAGCCGCGATGGCTGCTCTCCCCTTAGCGTAGGGACTCTCCTCCTCTCCGACAGCAGCAGCTGGAGGATCCCAGACTACAGTATCGCGGAGGTCAGGTGGGGGGGGGTAAAGTGAAGTCTGGAGCCGTACCTCCGCAGGTTATCGGAGGTAAACGAGATTACAGACATCTGACGTTCCCTGATGATATCCAGACTGACGGTCTGACTGATCTCCCCTCGCCCTCAGTACAGAAAGACTCCCCCAAGCGCCTAAAGTCCGCTGTATTGCCCCCCCCTCTACCCTCCTCTCTGCCTAGTCACTTAAAATTGCTCTCACAGACCCTGATCAACAGTCTTGGAACCCCTCCTTCCGACCGCCGCGTCGCTGCTTCGGATCCGCTATGGCGATGGTCCCGCCCCTCTTGATCCTATGCAATAGTTGGAAAACCCTCCGGTCAGCCTCCTGCTGGGTCTAGAGAGAGGGCTGCGGCGGGCTGTGGTAGTCCCTCCACACTTGGGAAACAAAGTTGGGAGAGTGCTGCAACCGCAGCACCGTCTGTTTCAGCAGGAGGGAGGCCCTTAAGGAAAAATGTTTTTAAATGGTCTCTAACACCTAAACAGTCTCCAAAATTATAAAGTATCTACATATTTTCTAGAGCATTTTAAAACAATTTCTAATGATATTAAACATTGTTTTGTTGTTTAAACTGCATTTATAATAAGCTCAATTATCAGAATATATAGCAGAATTAATAACGATTAGTAATGATAACACCTAGGATGATATATATTATAATATAACTATACATTTACGTACGTACACATATATGAATAAGATACGGAAAATTAATAATACTATAACTGATTCTTAAATTTAGTCTAATTCATAGTTGAAATTTGCTTTAAATAAATGAAAACAGTTAAAGAAATAAAAACATTAAAGTAATTTATAGGCATAAAACGGTGAGTAGTTATTTGTATAAATAAACATTCATAAGATACTATCTAGGATAGATGCAGGTGCACCTTCACCTGCCAGTGTGTACCGCTCCAAAAGTTGGCACCAAAACCTACAGCATCTTTCGCACCGCATATTCAATGACTTGCTGCCAATGACTTGCTGAACTTGAAGCAATTGTTGTGCACAACGCAGTAGAAGTCCACTCTGGCTTCAATCATGAAACAGAATATGCACATACCAGTTACACACACATACACACACACACACACACACACACATATATACACACACATACATACAGAGAGAGAGAGAGAGAAAGAGAGAGAGAGAAAGAGAGAGAGAGAGAGAGAGAGAGAGAGAGAGAGAGAGAGAACATAAATGTGTGAACCCATACGACCACCCCTGTATTCCTCTGCCTCCTTTTACCTTTTGCTTTCATTTCGTGCTTAATGTTGCTTGCATACACACACACATACGCACACACATACACATACACACATACACACGCAAGGCCTTAGATGCATATCTTCTTGTTTTTCTTCCTTCTTTACCGTTTTCTACGTTTTATTCACCTCCCTCATACAGCTTTACATGCGTGCACATATATACTTATACAGGTAAACACCACACACACACACACACACACACACATACACATACAGACAGACAGACAGACAGACAGACAGACAGACAGAGTGTGTGGTGGTGGTGGGGGAAGGAGAGGAACATGGGCCGGAAAAGAACAGGCAGAGAAGCATTGGGACGGAAAGAGACCGAGAAAGGGAGAGCATACACACACACATACACACACACACACATACACACACACACATACACACACACACACATACATACACACACACATACACACACACACACAGACATACACACACACACACACATATATACACATTCACAAATACACACACACACACACACACACACACACACATACAAACATACACACATACACACAAACATACAAACACACGTTCACGAACTTCAAGGCCCTTCCTGACCTTTCCGTATTTGACCGCTCTGAGGCAGGGTGAATCAGTCTTCTCGACGCCCCCCCGCAGAGAGTCCCCAGGATAGACCCTCTCTGAGTTTGGTCACAACACGCAGCCCCGCCTAGGGCCCGACACTGATAATGGTACAGAACCTACGGCTCTCTCTCTGGCAGGGCTGCCCCCACCAGGGGCTTGCACCAAGGCCCCCACACGGCAGCAGACGTATGAAGGCCCTCCCGAAGGCACGCTAGTGGATGTGTTTGTAGAGGAGCGGGGTTTCCTCACAGGCTCGGCTGTCCTCCAGACAGCGAAGCCCCCTGTCTCCTTGTCTTGGCCCCTCCACCAGCTCCCTCAACCGTCTGGGGTGACAGCTACCTCGGACCCGTTGCCCCCTCCAGGGTCTAGTCTGCTTTTTCTGCCCCCCGTTTCCTCACGCCCCCTATAGGACTTAGGTGGGGAGGACTTGGGGGCGATATTGAGTCTCAGCAGGCAAGCGGCTGCCCCGGAGGGAAACAGGGGCTCTCTGTAGTATCGGAGCCGAGCACTAGGAGGAAACAGAGGTGTAGTATGGGGGAGGGTGATGAATATTGGCTGGAAAAAAACGATTATTGTCTCGCTGGGGGGGTACGAGAGGTAGAGACAACTGTGAGTTCCCCCCCTGTGACTTGTTTCTCGGATAGCATTGCTCCCAGACACCCTAGTCGAAGCAAGAGTCTGACCTCCCGACTGTTCATATGGTTGCCTGCTGAAGGCTCGACTGTGCTCCAGTCTGGTGGCTGTACTGCATAGGTTTACTCAGAGGGGACTGCTTTGAGTGGTCAGGCTCCTGATGCCTTTAGGGGGGAACGTAATAGTGAACTGACCGCTGATGGTAGTGGGTACCCCTCCGTGACTAGGGCCAGCGAAGACCTAACCTCTGACTTCCTTTTACCCCCGCTGAGAATCTCTGATCTGATGGTAGCCTAGTAACGATGTTGATTGCAGGCCTGGCAATTATGGGCACAGCCATCGGAGGGTGTCGAACGGAGCGGGAAAGCCCCCCACCCTAGATGACGACAATCACCCCCCGTCTGACGGCCAGTGAGGCTCGTAATTCTCTAGCAGACCCCTAAGGAGGTTTTCTGGGAGATTCGGCAGGCGGACCATCGGGGTACGGACTGTCTCTGTCTTGTTCTGAATCTAGGTTCTGAATTGTCTGATAGCTTGAAAAGTTCTCTGTGTTCGATAGTTGGATGCTGGCCATACTGTATATGAATTATGTTTATAGACTGTCCAACCGCTTACAGTGTCCCTGCTTCCGGGATCTCTTGGATTGTACGGACATCCTCGTAAGTACAGAGATGCGCATGCTGTCAGAAAAACTCCACTTGGATACGCATTAGTACCTGAATTTCCCGTACTACCTTGCTGTCAAGGGTGTATATCCCAGTGCATATCTTCCCATCCCTTGTGTATAATGTTCTTGTCTGTAAAGTACTATAAAGGAGTGGGGGGTTGGGTGTGTTGGCCTGATACTATACTGAGCTGGAGCAAGAGAGCGTGACTAGAGGCAGAGAGGAAGATTTGGTTCTGGCCATGGAAGTCGATAACTGCCTGGCGCTGCACCCTCTTCTTAGAGGTAGAGGAGATAATAGTTTAACCATTGTGCTGACTGAATTGATCTATTCTTCTTCTCGGTCGTTAATGCAGCGTATTTGGTAGGAGTTCTTCTTCTCCTAGCATCAGTCAGTTTTCCGCCTTGGCCTGTTTTTCCTTATTAACTGGTACATCTCTAAGGAGAGCGCCCCCTTGGTCAACCCCTTTTTCGTTGGAGCGACTGTGTCTTCTTTGATTTCCGCCTTCTGGAAATCAATGAGGCCAAGTGGCAGACACTTGCCTCTCATAGAGGCAGGTGGAGGGCGTTAATTCAAGATGGGGTGAAAAAGGTAGAGGAGAGAGCAGCAGAGGAAAAAGAAAAGAAAAGGGAAGTGAGAAAGGGGCAAAGAGATAGAGATGCGAAGTATGAGGCATGTAGACGAACGTTTTCTACCCATTCACATAAGCAAAGCATACAAAGACCTCGCCCCCAGATAGCTAGAGCCTAGGGGGCCGCACTGTCGGTATACCTAAGCTTCACCCCTAACTTTTCCTACATCCTTTTACACTATATATTATATCCCAAGTTATAAGGTTAAAACTAGCAGATGAAGCACATTCTAGAGTGTTATGTTAGGCTATTCTCAAGCTCTAGTTCAACTTCAGTCTTGAGAAATGTCAGTCCAAAGTTGTGTCGCCAGGTTCTGTTAGGCTTGTTCCCTGTTGGGCTCTGTTGGGCCTTTCATCAGCTGCATGACAAGTCATGAAGCCCAACAGTGCCCAACAAAGCCCAACAAGGTCCCCTCCCTTCCCTACAAGCTTGTCTCACACGCCAGGTCTACGTATCAAAGCATATGAATACAACAGACACCATTTAAGACATTCAGCGCTGCACATTGGTGCAGTATGAGCCTGAAACTCTTCGTAAAACGTTCATAATACACCAAAGAAAATGGAGACAAACCTGCACACACAATGCAGACAAATGCATACTCCTTGTGCTTAACCTTTCCAACTCATTCATCAAGTCATCCCCCTTCATCGGCAGTTATTTCGGAGTGATCAATTTTATTCTACAGACGAATCAAACGTTTTATTTCTTCAGTGCTGACAGTCAGTTTCCGTTTGTCTCACGAGAATTTATGAACCCAACCAAACACAGAACCAACAGGAATTAAAGATGTCTGGACTACAAGAGAAGACGGCTTGTAGAGAACAGAGAAAGAGACATGTTCAAATAATTCAAATTCTTCACTGTCAATATAAATGCTGGTGAGAGTCGGTGAGAAAGAGGAGACCAAAAGGTACCACTTACGATTGTCGTCTACATATGCAATGCAGTCCAAACCTGAAGAGACCGGTTTAAAATTCTTCTGATCCTGAATGAGAGGGAAAAGGCGGCTGGTGCTGCTGCTTCCGAGTCCTCTCTGGCGACCTGGGCTGACTGCTAGAACACCAACAGTGTTTCATATTATTTTAGTATTCTTCCAGATCATTTTCATCATCATGATTATGCGTGTTATGCATGTTGGGAGTGTTTGTTGGGCTGTTGGGCCGTGTTGGGTTTTCTTGTTGGGCGTGTTATGTGTTGGGCGTGTTGGGTGCCCAACAGCTTCCTGGCAAGGTGAAGCCCGACAGTACAACAAGCCCAACAGCCCAACAAAACCTGGCGACACGAAGTTTTTTATAAAAATGAATGCATGTTTCTAGCCCAACATAAAAACTAATGTTACTGTTATATTCTCTGTAATTTATAGTTTTTGGTTTTTTATGAAACTTCTTGCATAACATTCCTAGATTTTTGTTTGTTTTTCTTTAAAGTCAGGGGTCATGATCTACCTATATGTAGAGTGCGGCCTCCTCAAGCCAGAGCAGCCGAAGAAGGCAGTTAAAGAAAAGAAGAGAAGCTGGGTTCAGGGCTGTCAGGTGAAGGAAATTCTTAGGAAGTACAAGCAGGGAAGAGGATAGCGTTATGAGGTGGCGTGGCATGGCTGGTAGTCAACATCACATGAAGCAGCCTCACTCATGCGTAAGCACGCCCTGCTAGAAGTGGAAGAGTTTGAGAAAAAATGCAGTTGTTAAGCTATTTACCAAATGTTGCGAAATGAGGGTCCATCATTTAACAATCTGCCTTGCATGTTGTGACTTGCTGAACACTAGACGCCTATTATGGGCCGATAGTGATGGCGTATAATGATGATGATGATGACTGCATGCCAGAGGTTTTTTTATCTAGGACCACTCTAGGGAGCGGGCTGATAGACCATATGTATGACGAGATACGTGACGTGCGGCGGGTAATGCCGAGCAGTTGCGTGATACATATGTATGAAGTGGAGGTACTACCTGGACGGGCAGATGCTCTCATACCCCCTCTTAATACCTAATACCTAATCGTTTCAGATCTCTACTTACCGGGAGTCTTACCCCTAGGTTTTTTTCCCGGGGGAGGGGGGGGTTCGGCATATGCTTTTTCCCGCAG
>JAHBMJ010001107.1:99026-112771 GCA_018398765.1 Chromera velia | reverse complement strand
CCCCCCAATACATAAGGTGGTATCGGCGCGGTAACCGGGATTAGCCCGGACGCTAGTCGTGTTTGGGGGTGTGCCACGAAGGGTCCGACCATGGTATCGGCGCCTCTCAGAGGCAGAACCCCCCCCTCCCTTATTTGGTACCATCCGATACCAGAATTTTGTCACGCCCGCCGAAGGGCCATTCAGAACCTCCAGGTTGTTCAAAGAGGGCTTAAGCTTGACGCCCCCCCCCCGCTCCGGTACTCCCGTCGACGGATTTCAGATAGGTCCTAATAGGTCCAGAGCTTCAAAAAGTTGAACGAACCTCCCTGGCCCCCCGCCCCACCCCCTGCGTGCTCCGGCCCCCACGTCATAATGCCGTCGATCATTACACCCCTAAATGCGTGCGTCAGAACTCGGTGTCTAAAACAACACAGAGAACGACAGGGCATTGCATGCATGAAACTCAACTTCAGAGAGGGATGCGGAGATGGATGCATGAGAGAGACAGCCGAGAGAGAGATGAGGACAAGACTTAAACTCCTGAAGGTTTCATCGTGAGTAGATCTGAGGCGGAAGACGACGAGGAAGAGGAAGGGGAAGGAGCCGGCAGCCGTCAGGAGGCAGCAAAAAAACGTTGAAAGAGTTCCCCTCCCTCCCCGACAAGATTGCAGAAAGACAAAGAAGAGAGCGACAACAGCCCTCAGCGCAGTTCCCTTCGTAACCATCCAATGCAAGCTGCATTTGCCTCTGCTTGTTGCGCTCTGCTGAATAGTTCTGAGACAGACAGCACGAGAGTGACAACTCGAAAGAACCAGCAGCAGGTCAAACGGAACAAAGAGAAGGAGAAGAGAATCAGAATAAAAACGGTTCCTCCAACTTTACGTACTCCTTTTCTGGAAACAGAGCCGAGGATGCATGCATGCGAGCGGCGGGGGGCGGGGTCTGGCTGCGCGTCGTTGCATGGTAGAGACTCGAGTCTCGATCGAGAGAGACAGCTAGCTGCGAGCGGCGGGGGGCGGGGGGCGGGGTATGACCGCGCGTCGTGCCTCTCTAGCTACGCAAAGTCTCGATCATGCACATCTCATGCACTGTTTTTGGTGTTGAAGTCTCCCTTTTTTGTCCATGTTTGTCCTGACATGCCCTGTTTTTGGTGTTGAAGACTCCCTTTTTTGTCCATGTTTGTCCTGACATGTCCTGACTGTCACGGTGACCTCCCACAGTTGAGCAAATCCGTCTACCTTGCATCTCTGGACAAATCCTTGCATACGAGCGAAGGAAATGCAGGGGATGAGAAGGGCAACCCACATGAAGGGCCCTGAAGACGGGGCAAAAGCCATCGTGGGGAGTGGGATTCTGGGTTTTCGGGGTTTCTGGAAGATCTCTTCTCTGTCAAAGAATCTTCTCTCCCTCAGAGATGACACAACGACTCTGGGGCTAGGTAGCGTGTGTGCTGATTTTGCCCATGAGTCAGGGAGGGATGCGGTGTGGGAGTTCATTCGAAACTGTTTTCGATGCGATGACTCAAAGGCACTGAAGCAGTTCCTTGCCTTGCCGAGAGTCCCCGACCGTTACCCCTTTCTCTTGCGACGGCTGTTGTCGGACAATCCAAACTCCGTGCAATGCCTGGAAATTTTGATTGAAGAGCACGCAAACAGGAGTGGCAGAGGGGAGTTGTGCAGCCCGTTGTGCAGCCCGTTGATGTTCCCTGAGGGGGTAGACGGTCTTCTGAAGGAGGCCCTGAAATTGATGATCGATCGGAATGTGATAGAACCCAACTCATGGACCGTGGGTGCTTCTGCGTCTCTTCCTGGGGGTGGTAGCGAGACAGTGGCTCTTCCTGTCCTGTGTACTTTGATCCAGGGGAAGAAATTTGAGGCAGCAGAAGCATTGTTGAAGAAGGGGGCAAAAGTCGACGTGTGTGCGTGGAGAAACTGCAGCGGGGGTGAAGCAATTCGAAGCGACCTGCTCCCTCTGTGCGCTCTCGTGCACCGTCTCGCCAACATCGCCAGCGAAGCACAAATCCTAGCACAAGCCGAAACGATTGTAGAGGAGGAAGATGAGGAAGAGACAGAAGAGAGAGCCGAGATTCGACGAAGATACCTTGAACTCATAGAGCAGCGCGAGAAGGGTCTGTCTCTCTTTCGCTGTCTCTCTGTGGCAGCCCTTGAGTCAGGCTGTCTGCACTGGAGGGAGAATGCAAGGGTGGGGGGAAACCAGATCGTTGTAGGTGAGAATACTGCTTTGCAGCTTGCCTGTCGGTACCGAGACCCCGAAATGATCGGTGTCCTTGTTGACAGGGAGGCTGACAGCCTAGGGGGAGGGGAGGGGTGTGTGTCCGGTCTTCCCTTTCTGGTGTTGCAGTCGACACAGCCGTCTACTAGCGAGCCCAGTCGTGATTCCCATTGCGCAGCCGCTCTGAGTCACCTCGCACGCTTGAGGGGAATCAACCTGAATGCCACTAGCACAAACAGACACATCCAAACCACCCATACCCCCTTGTCCCTTGCGTGCTCTTATGGGATGGTGAAGAGTGCGGAGGTGCTTCTGCAGAATGGTGCAGTTGCAAACAAAGTCAAAAGGTCCCGGGGTGTCACACGACGACGGTATTCTGAGAGCATGTGGACCTCTTATTCCACGCCCCCCCTATTCGAGGCTCTCCAAAGGCACTTTGAGCCCCTTGTGACCCTCCTGTTGGAGTGGGGAGCCGATCCCAATGAGGTCGTTGTGTGTCGGCCCTACAACTATCGGGGGAGGGCCTGCACGCTGCTGCAGATGGTTCTTGACCTCCCTTTCCGATCTGCCTGTGGCGATGCCACTGCGATCAATTTTGCCAAACTGTTAGTTGGCAAAGGGGCTGTGTTCGGAGCTGACATAGGACCGCTTGTGCCGCAGCCTGTGTTCGGTTCTCAGACCACTGCAATTAGAGAGGACGGTTTTATGAAGGAAGTTCGTTTGCAGTTGAGTAGCGGGCGAGTCGAAGGTGCGATGACGGAATTAAAGAAGGAGATGACAAACGGAAGTGATGTCAATGGGACATTTCAGGATGGTCACTCCCTTATGTCACTCTCTTGTCGGTTTGTCTCTTGTCGGTTTTTGTCTGGGGACTTTTTCGATTTCCTTCTGCAGCAGGGAGCGGCAGTTGGTGGTGGAGTGGGGTGGTGGAGAGGGCGCCACAGTCCCCTTGTGAAAGCCGCAGAGTATTTTCCGAACCCGGAACAGGTGTCAATTCTTTTGCGGCACGGTGCGGACCCGAACGCTCTGGGGTGGAGACAGGGGGCTCTGTCGTCTCCCCTACAGGCAGTCATGGATGTGAATCTAGATGTGAATATGGGGGGTAGTGGACCGCACGGCTTGCTTCCGAACACCTATCCAAACATCTATATAGTAGCCAGGCTGCTGCTTGACCTCGGAGCAAGGTGCGACCCCGGGAAGGACCCCACTTCCCCTGCATTCACAGACATGGCACGGAGAGCAGGACTGAATCTGCCCGACTTCCTGAAAGCGCCCCATCCTGTCTGTCAGGTGTCCCCTCTAGACAAAGCCATTCGAATGGGGGACTCGCCTCTCGTGCAGCTTCTGTATGAGAGGACAGGGATAGCCTTTCCGGCGGAAGGCAGCGAGCTCGTAAGGATCGCAGTTGTGCATCTGACCGACAGGGCCAACTTGAGCCAGAGGGTCGTGGTGGCGGGGAGGACCCTGCGGCAGTGGCGTCTGGCCGAGGCCCTTCTGAAAGGAAACCTCGAGGGAAACCTTCTGAACGTGAGTCAGTAGGTGCCCTGTATGAGAGCATTTTGAAGTTTTTCATAACGGCCGAATCGTCACAGGCAGGTACGAGGATGCTCTCTGCTTTTTTATGAAAGAGCGTGAGAAGGGTTCAAAAGTGAATGCATGGGAGTCGCATTCTGCTGCTTGTACCTGCATCAAAATGTCCATTCGATCTCTGCTTCTTTCTTTCTTTCTTTCTTTCTTTCTTTCTTTTCTTTCTTTCTTTCTATCTATCTATTTTTCTTTCTTTTCTTTCTTTCTTTCTTTCTTTCTGTCTGTCTGTCTGTCTGTCTGTCTTTCTTTCTTTCTTTCTTTTTTTCTTTTGTTTCTTTCTTTCTTTCTTTCCTTCCTTCCTTCCTTCTTTCTTTCTTCCTTTCTTTCTTTTTTTTTTTTCTTTCTTTCTTTCTTTCTTTCTTTCTTTCCTTCCTTCCTTCTTTCTTTCTTTCTTTCTTTCTTTCTTTTTTTCTTTGTTTTCCTTTCTTTCTTTCTTTCTTTCCTTCCTTCCTTCCTTCCTTCCTTCTTTCTTTCTTTATTTATTTATTTATTTCAAATTGGGGCTTTTCTCAGATGGAGGGGTGGATCTGCTGGTTGCATGAGCGGGCTGCGGAATGTTCTTTCTTTTTTTCTTTTATCTTTGTCCGCATCTTGGCGGCAAGCGTTGACTCTCGCTGACTGTGTCCCCTGGAACGGCCTTCCTTCTGTTTAATGCATCTTCGTTGCGTGAGTAAGTGAGTGGGTGGGTGAATTAATGATCTAGGTTGATGATTGAGTGTGTGTGTGTGTGCAGACTCCCCTGGGAGAAGACGTTGGGGGCACTGCCAGTGGGTTGATCTGGCCCCCCTCACGTGGCCCGGCCTCCCGCGGGGAGCAGTCAATAGCTCGGTTCGGCTCTGGCTCCTGGCTTGCAGACCTGATCAACCTGGAGGAAGCCCGAGGGCCCATTCTGCTGCAGATCATTCGGGCGGCACCGAAAGAAGAGTTGGAAGAAGTGCAGATTGTAGACGGCCGCATTCCTCTGACGTTGCCAGGTTCGGGGGTTTGCAGGGACGGCGACTTTTCTCCTCTTGTGGTTGCACTCAAACACGGGTGGGAGGACGGGGCAAATGCCTTGCTTGAGAGGGGGGTGGAAGTGAGTCCACGGTACAGTTCCTCCACCGTTTACTTTCAGAGCCCTCTGTGTGCCGCTCTCAGCAAAGAGCTCTTGGATGTTGCCAGAAGTCTCCTCAGGAAAGGGGCCGGACTCGTGCCAGGAGAGGAAGAGTGGGCAAAAAAGTATGCCGAACTACTTGCCACGTATGGTTGGCCAGAGTCCTAGAGGCGGCTCGCCGGCTTTAACCTACTCAACTCAAATCAAAATCAATCAATTCAAGGAGAACCGCCAGCCATCCTCAAAGCACTTGACCACTGGTTACTGCTCAGCGGGTACTTTGACCGTAGTTGCCCTTTTTACCATCCAACAAAAGCGCCGCGGTGCAGGAAGAAAGTCGGCAAATCTACGTTAAACGTACGTCTGTATATAAAGTGTGTACGGGGCAGCGCACTAAAGATTTTTGGTAACCCAGTTACATTAGGCGGCTGACCCCCCCCCCCTCCGGGGGAAATAATAAAAGGGGGGAGGGCCCCTCCCCCCTTTTATTATTTAATTTGGCAACCCCTAACCCCCGAGGTTTGGTAGGGGTGATGTAAGGAGGGAGGTGTGTTTCATTGCCCATTGGTTGACATGTATTGTAACTTGAACTCCGTCCCCCCTTCCCCCCCCCCCAACGTAACTGGGTTACCAAAAACCTTTAGTACGCTACCCCTAACCAAACTTAATTACTTCTAGAATTACTTTAAATTTAATACTCTAAATTGCTTTAAATTTAAAGTTAGATTAAATTACCAAGCTAAATTACTTTAAATTACTCATCTAAATTACTCAAACTTGCAGGGTGCCAGAGTATAAATTAAATTGATCGATATATCACTGGCATTCTCGACTAGATACTCGATCTACATAGTGGCCTCGATTACATTTGTTTTTCAAGTTAATTGTATAAAATGATATTATAATTTTTAGTTTATTTATCCATAGGTGAATTAAACATTATAATCCAAATAAAATCTGTGTGAATGCCCGCGATGTAGACTCAGCCAGGGACTCAGCCTTCTATCTCATATACAGCCTTTGAGTAATGTTCTAAGTGTTTTAATGGCATGATGCAGTAATTCAAGAAGTATAGAGGGCAGCAGCCTGGCGGTTCTAGCAGCTAAATGAAGAGGTAGATCGATGCGGGGATTAATAGATTGTTTGATCGATCACTAGCATTGATATCTATCAACTGCAGTCCGGAAAGGGCGGTGCGTGCGTGCAAAAGATAAATTGAAAAATTAAGATCGACTTAATTGTGCATCAATGTCCCCGTTTTTGCTCTGAAAACCTTCGTCCTGCCTTTGCGCGCTGTTTATGGGGGCGCTCTCTTTGAATATATCAGAATTTTCTTCACAACCTTTTGCCGTTTTTTCTTTCGATCCATTCGCTTTGAAACACTGCATGGCAGGAAAGAGGAGAGCAGATCGATGAAAGAAACACCGGCCGAGGTACCTGCTCAGAATCTCGAGGGAAAACCTTCTCTCTCTCTCTCTCTCTCTCTCTCTCTCTCTCTCTCTCCCCCTCCCTTCTTGTCAGTCAGCGCCTTCAACTCCCCCCTGTATGTGTGTCTGGCTCATCTTCTGGGCGATCGAGAAATGAAGGACCTTTCTGTTTTCTCTAGCTGTCTCAATCTCTTTAATTATCTCTCCATGCCCTTCCGGATACGTACATGCACTTTCCTCTTTGTCTTCTATATTGGAAGGGCTGACGGACACAGAAGAGAAGCGGACACATTGATCAACGATTCTGAATTCCCAAATTTTAATTCTCTGGATGCTCGAGTGGGTTGGTGAATGAGTGAATGAATGAGTGAGTGTGAGAGAGAGAAAGTGGGGAATTTGCTTCAGCGTCGCTGTGTATCTCACTCCATCAATCCAAATTCGAAATCATACTTGCTGCATTCAACGGGACTGTCTCTCTGTTCTGTCCTCTTCCCTAGATGCTCATTGGTGTTGCTTTTTGTGTCCTTTTCTCTTGATCACTCCTCTAAACTGGCATGGCTCCTTTTCTCCTTCGGTATTTCTGCCCGTTTTGGGAGGTTTCTGGTAGGTGGGTGTGGATTCATTCATTCTTTTACTGGAAGGAAGGAATCCCTTGATTTCTTTCTGCCGATTGGGGGAACGAAAGGTCTCTCTCAATCGTCTCTACTCGGCCCTTCTTCTTCCTCTCTCTCAAGAAAGAGAAGGGCATTTAATTCTCTTTCCTTCCCTTCTTCTGAGGGACAAATCATCCGGCCCATGCAGTGAGAAAGAAAAAGAACATACACACACACTGTCACAAAGAAGGGGGGAGAGAAGAGAAAGTCGGACAGTTATACGGACATAGGGAAAAAACAGAAGAACAAAAAAAAAGAGAGAGAGAAAGAGAGAGTGAGGGTACAGATCAGCCCCATCCACTCATGTCATCTCCCCCCCGCCGTCAAGTACCCACCCCCCGACTGACGGACTTGACTGACTTAACTGACGGGTCTATCTGTCTGTCTGTCTGCCTGTCTGTTGGCTCATAGTTGTTTGGAGCGAATAGAACAAATAAAGAGTACAGAAAAGACCATAAGAGAAGAAAAACAGACCCATCATGCTAATGAAACAAACAAAATCCATCATCGATTCACTCTCTCTCCCTCTCTCTCTCTCTCTACATCGAGTCCTGTTTTTGCCCTCCAACCATTCCAGTTCTCCTCCCCGCCCTCAGTCCAATGTTGACATTCAAACCCGCCCCCCTACCTCCAACCCCTGCAACCCCTGCAGGACCCCCGACCTGACCTGAACGAGAGGGCCCCGCCAATCCGGCCAATCCTGTTCCCTTCCCGACGGAGAGAAAAGTCAAAGAGAGAGAGAAAAAGAAAAGAGCGAGAGAAAGAGAGAGAGAGGACATGGTCAAAGGAGGGAAGAGAAGGGCTATTGATCGATTGCTGTTCTCATCCCTTCCCTTCCTTCCCTATACACGAAAGAAAATATTTTTTTGTCCTTTATGAACCCTCCCTCCCTCCGGCGGGACTCCAACCTTCTGTCTGCTCCCTTTCTCTCTCTCTTTCTCTCTTTCTTCTCTCTCCATGCATGCTTGTTTAATTCGCCAATTTCTTCTCCCTCTCTTTCTCCTTCTCTCTCTCCCTGAGCTCCATCTCTTCCTCGAACATTCTTCTGATTGCCCTGGCCGTTTGCTTTGAGTGACGCTGGACGGGAACCTCCAAACCGAAACGCTCCATGCGCTTCCGTCGCTGCTTCTGCACCTTTAGCGCCATTCTCAAATTCTTCTTCAAATACGGCCACGCCTCCTCGTAAGCAGCCGCAAGCTGGAATTTAGCGATTCGACTGCTGGAACTTTCCGGGTCACCCTCCTCCTCCTGGCCCTCTGCCTTCTTCCCTTCTTGTTTGTGGTATCGGAGCAGGTCGAAGGGATGACGGGCCTTCCATGCGTTGACCGCCATTGATTCGAGCATCACCTGTTCGGATCGGGA
The DNA here is from genome assembly GCA_018398765.1 of Chromera velia. Taxonomy (NCBI): domain Eukaryota; family Chromeraceae; genus Chromera; species Chromera velia. Next base: position 104,435 of record JAHBMJ010001107.1, on the reverse strand, counting down.
GAAGATCAACGCCCTGTCCTCTGGGGGTTTTAGCACAGATGCCAAAATTTCCTCCACAGAGAGAGGCTCTAGAGTTCCCTTCTCTCTCTGTATATGCCACGGCTTCCACGAGAGGAGGGGGGTCTCTCCTCTTTCTTTGTCTCTCTCTGCAAGTGCCAGAGAGAGGGATGAAGGGCATTCCTCCCCCTGAGGGGTTTCCGGTCCTCGCTCTTTTGTCCTTTTTATGAGGGGGGTATGAAAGTCGACTCTAGAAGCACCAGCAGACCCCCTTGGAGGGGCAATCCTCGTGGGGGGGGGTTCGCTTTCTTCCTCCTCGGACTGCATCATGCATGCATGCATGCATCGGTCAAGAAGTAAAGAGCATGCAAGAATAAATTAAAAAAATGAATCAACAGAGAAGATGGATGCATCATCGATCTTCTTTCCAGTTGGTTTTGTTCAATGTATTTCAACTGGCCTCATGATACGCAACTCAAGCTCCTTTCCACACAGATTGTATCGGTTGTGTTTTCATTAATACAGTCAGCAAATCATCCAAGGAAAGGTCGTTTCATTCTGTGTTCTCCTTTTTGAGGTACCCAATCAATCACTTCTTCATTTCCCTTCGTTTCCTTCCTTCCTTCCTTCCTTCCTTCCTTTCCTCCTCCTTCCCTTCAGCAAAAAAACAGTGCATGCACCCTATCGATCGAAGTTCCTGAAAGAAAACCCATACTCACTCAACCCGGCTGGTCTCTCTCTCTGCGCTGCTTGTTTTGTTGTCTCTCCGTCCTGCTGCAGCCACTGAAGACAAGTAATTTCGTGCCTCCCTCCCTGCCTCACTTGACCGTCCGACCATTCAGACACTCAACTCACGAACGTACCTTCTTGTTCCTCTTCGTCTCCTGAAGAGAATCCGAACAGAAAGGGAACGACGAGGGGGAATGGAAGGAAGCCGGAATCCCTCCTGCAGCAGCACCACTGGGGGGAATCCTCTTTACTTTTGCAAGGGGAGTCTCTTCGTCAAATTGAAGAACCCCTTCTTCTTCTGCTTCTCCCTTTCCTTCTCTGTCTTTGTGTGTCTCCGTTTCCCCCCTCTGCTCCGCTTCTTCCAAGCTTCCCCCCTTATTTGCGTTCTTCTCTTTTTCCTCTTCTTTCGATGGTCCCTCCTCTGACTTCCAATCGAGAGGACCAAAATCCCTCCCGCCCCCCTCCCCTTTTACTGTTCCTGCCCTCACAGAGTTTCCTCCGACAGCCTCAGAGGCCCTGACGGAGTCACAGACGGGACCCGCCCGTGGTAGGGGCATGAATATGGGTGCCTCTCTCTCTGTGTCTACAGGGAGGGGCGCGACGGGAGAGAGGGGATTGGGTCGGAGTGGAGGGCTGAAATGGACCGTCTGGGCATTCCGAAAAAGCATCGGCCCCTCCTCCGGAAGGGAGAGCACGGAGGCTGACTGTGGATTGTGTAGGGGCGTTTGCCTTTGCTGGTTCTGCAGAAGAAGCTGCTGCTGCTGCTGTTGTTGGATGGCCATCAAGTCTCGCAGGCTGGTTGCGGTTCCCGAGTTCGCTCTTCGTTGGAGCTCCTGTGCGATCATCGTGCCGGGGCCCCCCATGGGGAGTCCTTTGCAAGCTGTGAGGGGCCCTCCTTTGTCCCCCGCATGCGACGCTCCTCGGCTGTTTGTGTGGGTGTGGGGGTAGACAGGCAGGGGGCTGTAGTGCCTGCAGTTGGGTGGGGGGGGGAATTGGTCTGTAGGAAAATTTCGGGAGGGGAAGGGGGAGTCGGAGCTGAATTTTGTCATTTTTGTTGTTGCAGGGGGGGGATGGGGAAGGGGAAGGGTGCGGCAAGAGGAAGAGGGGGGCGCAGTTGGATGACAAAAAGTGCTTCTACTTGTGCCTGAGGTACCAGCTTGGAAGGCTGAAGGTCCTTGGGGCATTGCCATGGGGGGGTTGAGAGAAAGGGAAAGGGAGAGATGGGCGGTGGCGTCGGCTGAGGGCGTGGAAGGCCTCTGGGGTCCTGGCGTGCATCTGTTTGGGTTTGCTGCAACGGAGAGAGAAAGGGAGGCCTGGGGGGGTTGTGGAGGGTGCACTTGACGGTAGACAGCAACGGATGGGTTTCTGCTGTTGATTCCATTCGATTGATTGGAAGCAGACGGGAAGGGAAGGGAGGGGGTGAGGGGCGCAGGCGGACGGGAGGAGGCGTAGGTCCCACAGAAATTTGCAGGCTGATCCTTGACGGGAAGGGACAAGCGCAGAGGGAAGCCAATTGGGGTGCTCGGCAGGGGGTGGTGGTTGGTGACATCGGGAGTTTGCGTTTGTACCAAGTGCGCCGTCTGGCTGGGCGAATGATTTACTGCTGCTACTGTGGCTGGGGGGTGTTGGCTGTTGGCTGGGCGTGGCTGAGAGTGGTTGAATGCGGTCGGGGGAGGAGGGGCAGGGGGTGGGGGGACGTGAAGAGCGGATTGGTGGATCGGAATGAATCGAGGTTCCCGTCCGGTTGGCCTCATGATCAACGTGCTCCGTGCAGGGGTCCTCTCGGGCCCCTGGGTCTGAAGCAGTTGCATGGGTCTGGGCGGCATGGGGCTCGGGTGGTCCCTCGTTCCTTTCTTCTCTGGTTTCTTCAAGATCAAGAAGGCAGTCTCGTTTTGTCCGTCTCTCTTCGTGTCGCTCGCGTGGGCTGCAGCAGGTGGTTGGTCGGGTTTTGGTTCTGGATAGGGAGAGGGTGATTGTGTGTGGATCTGCTTCTTGTGAGGCGTTGTCGTTCCGATGGAGCCTTGAGACATCTCAACCTCTGTATCTGCTGTCGGGTATTGTGAGAGGGATAAAGGGTGGACGAAAGGGGGGGGGGCGGGGGGGACACCATTGAGACTGCGCTTAGTCTCAGACAGGTGCAAATGGTTTGGTTCTGTTCCGAATGTCTTTCGCAGCACCATAAGACATGGCCTGTTCGTTTGGGGTCCATTATTACTGGTGTGTGTGGGGTGTGAGTTCTGTCTTCGTGCAGTGAGGGTCAGATGAGTCCTGGTGGTCTGACCGCCTTGGTGTGTGCGGGTTGAAGACTCCCTACCCTGCAGAACAGGACGCAAAGTCATCTTGTTCCGACTCAAGAACCGACTGCTGCTTCCACCATCTTGTGCGGGTGTCTGACCCCCGCCTCCCCCCTGTTGCCCTCCAGCGGTTCGAACCATACTGCCCCTGGAGCATGGGTTGGTCTGGTAGGATCGGTCGAGGGACAGACGCGTAGTCGAGAGAGAAAAACGCCCAGAAATATCCACCGGATTGATCAGACAGGCTCCAGTGGAGTGATCAGGATTCCGTGCCGGATGGAAGAGGGGCTGCTGTACCCCGTAGCGTCTCTGAGAGAGTCTCTCCCTCTCCGCAGAGATGCAGGGGGGGGGCCTTGACTCTGATTCCCCACAGTCGCTGTCATTGCACCCTCCCTCCTTCCCCCTCTTACTGCATAACACTGCGTCCCAGAATTCTGTCGGCATTCTTTTCGGATCTTCCAGGAAGGGCCGTAGATGTGTAGACTCTACCTGGTTGATATAAATATACTGCTGCTTCGATTCGTTCGTTCTCTTCTGTGTGCCTGGATTCGGGCAAGCCGTCGAGCTGGTGACGTCTCAAGGCACCAGCAGATACGAAGGAGAAAAACGGAAGACAGGCGAGGTCTGTGGAGTATTTGCAAAAGGGCAAACTGGCAGATGACCAAGTGTGCCCTGATCAAGTGGCTCGAACGAGCGTCTCTTTCCCAGGAAAACTTCAGTCGCACAACAATTTCAATCCAACTCCGGGCTGACGAAAAGGCTTGAGAGAGGGCTCAAGTGGATAAATACTGGCAGGTTTCAGTGCTTTCAGACGATGAAAACGTGTGCTATGAGCGTTAATTGATCAGAATTTGCATGATCTTTCTACTGAATGAATTAAAAGCTATAGCTATAGTGAAATAAATGTGCATGTAAAAAGTGCGGGGGAAAAATGGGAAAAAAAGGACGCGCGCGCTCGCTTTGCGCGCGCGTGCACCTGCATGCCAAGCGCGCGAGAAATTTTGTCACGCATGCAGCTACTAGGCCGGCAGCAAACTGCATGCATGAGGACATGCGTGACGCCTCAAAAATCCTGAAAGTGTAAAATATGAATCCGAAAGTCTATCATCCTTTAATTTGCTTCTCAAACGTCGATCGATCTCACCACCATGGCGATGCAGGAGTGGAATTTGCTTGGAGTGAAGCTGGTGAGAGGAGTGAATGTCGCCCATTAAGCCCCTCACAGCAAAGCAACGGGACAGACGCACCCTCACGGAATACATGCGCAACGGAAAGTGAAATCCGTGTCGGAGTACCGAGGGGGCCTGGCCCCCGGTTTCCTTGGCTTGTTTGTGTTTAGTGCGTCTTCTGTCTAGTCTGAAATGGAGGTGGCACGGGAAGGAGCGGTTGGTTTCTTTTGCATTGATTTCCTTCTACGCTCTCCAGCAGGGTTCCTCAGACAGAATTTTCGACAGATCAGCACGAAGGAGACGCCCTCTGTCCAAAGGAAGCTGCACAGCTGAGCAAGGCAGGCAGGCAGGAAGCAATGCAGACATCCATCCGCCACTGCATGATGACTGTGCATGCAGTGAAAAAGAGAAGAAGCACGACAATGCTCTATGGGCATCATTGCCAAGTATTCCATTTGTCCGACTGATAAGCTTGTATCTTCTTCCGTTCCTGCGGCCTGTCTCTTATCCTCAGCTCAAATGACGATCGTCTCTTTTCTTTCCCTGCAGGTACAAGCACCGACACTCAAGTCGAGGCTGGACACTGTGAAAGGACAGAGGGAGCAAGAGAGAGCACGAGGCAAGAGGGGAGGAGACGGGGAGGAGAAAGGAGAACCGGATGGAAGAGAACCAAGAGGGGCGAGGCCCTTTTCACCGTCTTTGCCAGGACGCCAGTCCCCCTCTCTTTTCTGTTCCTCTCGGACGTCAATCTTTACCGTCTCCTTAATCGCTGTATGTCTCTGCGTCTCTCTTCCGGGAGCCTCTGGACACCATGGGTGGGTCGGTGGGCGGGTGGGCGACAATGGATGTTCGGTGGTCGTTCTTTCTTTCCATGCATTGCCGTGTCCTGCCTCTGTTCATTTTTTGGCTTCCTTCCTCCATCCCTCCCTCCCTTCCTGCCTTCCTCCGCTGGCTTCTTTCCTTCCTGCCTCCCTTGTTTCCTTCCTGCCTCCCTTGTTTCCTTCTCTGCGTCGCTCTCCGCCTTACCGTTTGTTTCGACATTTCAAGCTTTCTTTTTTCCGTTGGTGATCCGTTTTTTCTTCATTTCATGTTTTCGTTCCACAGAGTAGCGTCCCCTCACCTGCAATCGGGTGTGGGGTCTCACAGCAGCCTTCCGTCTCTCACACACACTTTGCTTCGATCGATAATCTGCGTGCGTGTGTGTGTGTGTGTGTTAGGGG
>JAHBMJ010001107.1:47443-76012 GCA_018398765.1 Chromera velia | reverse complement strand
GGGGGGGGGGGGGGCTGCAGCAGTGTTGTCTTTCGGTTCTCGTATCAATTGATTGATCGTGTTTGATCCTTCCAGGTGGTATCCTGCGTGTGTGCCTGCGCGTTGACTTAATTTATTCGGTTTTGCCTGAATGTGCCTTCATGTCTGCAGGCTTGTGATTGTCCTCGTGTTCCTCTCGGCTTTTCAGCCTCTCTTCCCGCAAATGGTTGACGCCCTAATCCAAGCCCTACTCCAAGGACACGGGTGCGTACTGACGTGAGATGACGCAAAGAAAAACATGAAGCAGTGATTGAGGAGGAAAGTGATGTGAATGAACACCGCGCTGTCGTCATGTAACCGTGAGAGAAAGTGAATTCGATCATTGACGCTTGCCTGCCTGGCTAGAGAGAGAGACAACCTTCCGTCTGTCGTGTTCATGAAGCGTCGATCGATCTGTCAGCATGTGAACACATACCTGCCCATGCGTTCAGATGTTTCTTCCGTATGTTTTCCAGCTGGGGTCCCCCCAATTTTATTTGATCAGCCAACACCTGGCTGCATATCTCTCTGGCTCCACTTTCTTTCTTTTCCTTGTGTTTGCATGCATGCATGGATGGATGCAGCGGTGTGGACTCTCGGTGGTTGCGGGTAGTTGCAGTACTTTTGTATGACTTTGTGCTTTTCCTGTTGGTTGGAGTTTCGGTCATTCTGACTGACCTGAGGGTGAAGAGCCCTTTTCAGGCCTACCTGAACGCGTTCGCTTCTCCTGCATCCGAGGGGGGGGAGGGCGAGGGGGGTGGAGGAGACGGCTTGTTTCTCGGTGGAGAGACCGAATGGGGAAGTCCCGGGGGGGAATCGGGGTCGGAGGACGGGGACGGGCAGGACGGGGACGGGCAGGACGGGGAAGAGGGACAGTCGACGATGCGGAGTGAAGAAGAAGGGAGAGGCAGAGAGAGGGGAGGTCAAATGAAAGAGATCCAAGAAAAAGGAAATTGCCAACAGGAACAAAGCAACAGGTGCTGGAACGGAAATGGACACTGCGAAGAGGTGATCAAGTTGGAGGCTGTTGAAGCAGCCACCGTACAGATTTCATCAGAAAGCGACAGAAGATTTCGGTTATTTGCAAGACCAAGTCGCCATTCCCTCCTTTCCTGTCGGGGCCTCCAGACCCCCCCGACTTTCGGATCGGGGGAGGGAGCAAAGCCCGACGAGAGCGATAGGATGCGTTCTTCTTCTTCATCTAGCGTCTTTCCTTTTCCACGCGTCCCTCCTCTGTGTGATGTCGTCGCTCGAACTGGTCAGAAATGGCAATTCCGTTGCATGTATTTTCCTGCTAAGTGCTGTGAGAGGAAAACAGAATGTAGACCGGCGTGCCTTCGGAAGGGTCCGTGTCAAGTCCGACAGTTCATAAGCGAAGCACCACCGTTTGAAGGGAGAATCAACAGGTGGGAGACCAGGAGAGGCCACTGGCCCCATCCCATTGGAATGCATCCCTGCCTGACTTCACTGCTATAATGGACAAAAATACGGCGTTCTGACTACTAGTTGCGTTCTGATATTTTCAAAAATGCCACGCAGCGTGTGTCTATATTGAAAAAATGTCACACCCTTTCAATAAGCACGGCATGATACCCCGCCGGGCATATATAAAACCCACTATAAAACGTAAAACGAAACGAATTTTTGTTTATTCAGGAATATACACCGTATACTATGAAATGAAAAAAAAATGTTTGGATGTCAGAAGCTAAACTGAGACTGCCAGAATTTATCACAGAAGTCTAACTTGAAATTCATGTAGGGTGGGATCGATGGGATTTCTAGTGGGATTTATGGAGCGGGAATTACTAAAAATCGACAAGGAAGCCAACACATTCCTATGCAGGCTGGCCGGACTGTTAAACAAGAAGTGGGGGCAGGGGTATGGGAAGGTGTATGGACGAATCTGAGCGCCGCTGCAAGTCGCCCACCTACGGGCAGTAAGTGCGTGCATTAGGGGTACGCAAGGCCACTCAGGCGAAGGTAAAGAGATGGGGGGATTCAGCAGTACACTCATCCTCATAGACGACTGAACCGTACAAGACTGATCGATCGACTAGAACTTAGCGTGATGCAATGTAGCTAGAGGTGTTGCAATGAGGCGTAGATGGAAGGAAGAGTAAGAGAGAGGCGGACATACTAGGAACAAACTCGGATCTTAAATGTGGTTTCCCCCCAAAAATCCCTGCAATCCACTATTAGATTTCATCTATAAGCCGTATGCCGCTTCCAAAAACGACACCCCTTGGACCGCCGTCCTCTCTTCTCAAGCTCAAAAGAAGAAAACGAAGCATGCAGGGGCATGTGGGGACAGGGGATACAACTTCATCCCACTCGTGAGTCTAATTGGTGGCATACTCCACAAGGAAGCCAATATATTCCTGTGCAGGCTGGCCAGACTGTTAAGCAAGAAGTAGGGGCAGGGGTATGGGAAGGTGTGTGGACGAATCCGAGCGCGGCTGCAAGTCGCCCACCTACGGGCAGTAAGTGCGTGTATTAGGGGCACGCGAGGCCACTCAGGCGAAAGGGGAGAGATGGGGGGGTTCAGCAATGTACTCATCCTCATAGATGACTGAACCATACAAGACTGATCGATCGACTAGAACTTAGCGTGATATAATGTAGCTAGAGGTGCTGCAACGGTGCATAGATGGAAAGAAGAGTAAGAGAGAGGCGGACATGCTAGGAACGGATCTTAAATGTGGTTTCCCCCCTCTATAAGCCCGCTAGGGCTAGTGCTAGAGCCTAAATTTTAAATTAAGCCTAACATAGTGGTCTGTTGAACTTTAAAGTGAATTTAGGTTTTAGATTTAGATTACTAAATTTAAAAGAAAAAAAAGAAATGTAATGAAATACTTTTAAATTGTTATTAGTAATTACGCATGCCGGGGGCAAGTAGGGTACTTTTTATCCCCCCCTCTGCATAGGAGACCGGCGCTTTTCTCATTAATTGGTAAGGACTTAGAAGCTGAAACTTTGTGTAAGAAGACGTTGTAACGATAAAAAAAGAACTATGAAACAGATTTTTCATATCATTTCTAGAAACATAGGCTGCCATGCAAATTTTGTAAGTTTTATACCGTTTTTCTTACTATTCAAAACCGTTAAAAAATGGCCTCAGATCAAAAAATTTGTATGACAGCCTATGTTTCTAGAAATGATATAAAAAATCTGTTCCATAGTTCTTTTTCTGATTTGATTGATTGATTGATTGATTCATAGATGCCAAACCCTAGGTAGAGTTAGGACTCCCGGGCGGCGCATACATGCATGGGTCTGTTCAATTATGCCAGCTACAAGCTAAGTGGACAACAGATGGACGACAGTTATTCGAACTTAATCTAATCAATCATTTACTACAATATGATAAGAAATCATAAAGAGGAGAGAGGGTTGAGAGCGCAAGAGCGATGTGATGAACTTGCGAACCCCTAGATCAGAAAAGAAGGCGGATGCAAAGGGTGAGTCATAATGAGTGAAGCGGTCTGATTGAATTAATGCCAACCCCTGCAAAAAGCCTTGTTCAGCAGTCCATCGGGGGCAGACAGAGAGCCGATGAATAAAATCATCTACACACCGGCAGCAGGCTTCATAGGTGCATAGCTTTCTATCAAAGCAACTAACAGGCAGCCCACCTTGCCCGCCTATCGGGTTGTATATTAGCATGTGCAAAAAAGAAAAGATCGAGGATCGAGCCATCCGTAACCGACAGGGCAGAACGGGGAAGGGCAAAGACGGAAAGAACATCGGAGGACGACTTGCTGCACAGGAGGAAGACAAACATACGGCGGGAGGATGGGAAGTCGCGCTGCAAAGGGGTGAGTCTAGCAAGGAGGGGAAAGTGAGAGGAAGATCGCCCATCATCCTCAGAAGCCTTCATACATTCCTTTGCAACTGTCTATCTCACCTTACCCTTGAAGAAAAGTGAGCTAGTGCCTTGTACCTTACGACCATTCTGCCCGCGTTGGGAAGACAGATCGGGCTCGACCCTCAGCGAGCTGACAGAAATCAAATCAGCCCAACGAAGCAGCCTGTCTATAGATGTCTTCTTACACAAAGTTTCAGCTTCTAACTCCTTACCAATTATGAGAATGAGTTTTTTGCGGAAATGCAGGGGGGCAAAAAGCACCCTACTTGTTCCCGGCATGCATACCAAAATGAATTTCACTAGCTCGGCGCTCCATGATAGCATATTGGTTAGGGTTCAGAATTAATAATCAAAGAGTCATCGGTTTGAACCCCGATCACATTACTGTTATAATTTTAAAGGAAGAAGCATACGCATGTCTAATTTCGCTTTACAAGGCCAAAAGGTAATACGGTGTATTACATTGTAATACAGTGCATTACACTGTAATGCAATGCATTACCTTTTAGAAAAATAAGATCTCGCAGCATGAAATCATGCATGCATTGACTTAAAGTTTGTTCTTAGCGTCTGGCCTATGCATTTTTCATCTTTTCCTTCTGTCCTGGTTACTGCTCTCGCTGCTAGCTCTCTCTCTCATGCGACCTCATACATGAAATCAAAGAATCGATCATACAAAAAAATCATGCCAATGAGTGACAGATTTTCACTGAGATTTTCTTCAGAGATTTCTAGATTAAAATCTCAACTTGAGCATCCAATCGATTGAAGTCTCCACACTTGGCAAAGATTAAACCCAGCATCCAGCATCAAACCTTCTAGACCGATACGCATGCTAACGAGCACTACCAATATAGTAGAGCCAGTACTGAACGTTCAATAGACCCTTAACCAATACAGCACCTTAACTGCATATACCGATACGTTGGATCCTCTATATTTATGGGCGCCTTTATATTAATTCTGTCTTCTTCTGGCCAATCACGTCGGAGGAGTATGGAACAATAAGCTAGAGAGTTGTAACTACTTACAACTACTACTAGTTCTACAATGTTTTATACAAGAAAAAAAAATTTTATATAAATCTTGTATGTTGTTATGTTCTTGTTAATTCAATTGAGAGTATGAAATTCAATGTTTTTAATTAAAAGACGCCCGAATAGCTAGAAAATATATATAAAATCCGAATTTCAGTCACAAAAACCTGTTCAGCTATTTAAGTTTCTAGTTAAGTTTTTAAACAGATTGAAATATGACGTTGGGGCTAGCGTTCGGGACGATGTTATAATGGATCATATTATTCATGGTACTAACGAATTTGCTGAACTGTTGATATGATTCGATTGCGTCATGCAGCGACTCTGACGCCGACTCATGCTAATTTAGTTGAGGTAAATTCCTGGTATGCAGTCGATGCTAACACATTTCTTTTGCCGTCAACCCTTCCATGCAGGGAAGTGCAGAAAGACAGCAGGAAGTCTGGTGATCCGTGGAGCAAATTGAGTATGTTGAGACGGGTCCCTTATAACACCTTTCGCGGGCACTTCGAACATCCGCTGACATTCGCTTTCAATCAGGCTTGCAATCAGACAGGCCGTGCCGCTTTGCTGAACTTTCAAGATCCCGTGAGTGCCTCAATGGGTGCAATTAATGGTACCGCATGTATGTTAGTGTCTTTTGTTTTTCGCTTTTCTGGCCACGATTCCACAAGTCGCGGCATTTCAGTCACAGTACCACCCGCATGGCATTTCAGGTCCCTCACACTCATCCTTTTCGTAACCTCCGTCTCCCCCCGCGCAGCAGCAGCAGTCCCCGCACGCTCCTACATGTTCTTTCTTCTCGAGAAGTGACCTGCAGACAGGATGAACACATACCGTCACGAGCATATATATATAATATGTATATATATATATATATATATATATATGTAAACCCGAACCCGAGAAAAAATGTTTGCACTTCGTATTGATATATCTTCATGGACCTTCCCAATCAAACAGCTGCACATGCGCGCAGGTTGATAAAAGTGAACGAGTCTCATTTCGGACTTTCACTTGCATCCGACACTTACACGCAAAAGTGGCTCTTTCAGTTTGCGACGCGATCGCGATCTCAATCGGTCGAGCGACATATATACAGATCAATGACATGTCCCAAGACATAGATAGGGCAACCAACTCTTTTGACAAGAAACAGGCAGATCGAGGGGTCTGGAGGAACCAAGAGGGTGAAAAGGCTAAAGCGCGTTCATGAGAAACGAGACGGAGAAAAGCCGACATGCAGCTGACCCTTGCTTTGAGAGCAGAGCTCCAGCCTTGTTCAGATTCTGCGCTCCCCCCTCGGGCTCATCGGACCTGCAGCAGGGAAGAAGGAGCGCAGATATATACAGATGTCCGTCATGCAGTACACAGATGCGTGCACCATTGTGAGGCTGGCTTTGAGGTGGGAACTACATCAAGCATGTAGATAAATTCAAAAGCAGAAAAAGAAGGCGGGACTTCAAGTATGGTCAAGTGAATCAGCCAGAACCAAGCTCTAAAACGAACACCCGGTCTCTTTCTGATTGATTGACACAGCTTCATGCATCCTCGTGACAACATATCCATCCAAAAGTCCGTGCTGGCACACTGGCGCACAGCCGACCAACTTACAGGTTGCCTGCTGAGTTGAAGGCATGGGCACGCAGGAGGCGAGTCTCCGACGCAGCAGGAGAAAGCAGGCCGAAAACGGCAACAAAGAAGAGGACAAGAAGAGACTGTCGCATGGTTGCCAAGCCTTCAATTAGCAGGACTGTGTCTCGCGAGTGGAGTCCGTAGAGGAGACGAAACGAGGAGGAGAGACGTGTTGTTGGAAGCTGCCGAACTTCAAAATATTTTCTCTGTGGCTGCTTTCCTCCTGATCGAGGGACTCAGTTGTGGTGTTTCGTTGTCGGGTTTCTGAAGCAAGATGGTGTCACTGGATGCAAATGCGTGTACATGTAAGCATCATGCAATCACGCAGACAAAAAAAGGAAACGAGCTTTTCAACAAATAAATGTACGTAATTCTTATAAGCCGATCGAATCAATGCATGCATGGATTTAAGTTTCTTTGGATTTAAATTTTTTTTTTGACCATGCATGCATGATAATGGCCGGATTTAAAATTAACTAGCCTGGCCTGTCAAAAAAGTAAGCCGGTGAAGATCACCAGGCCCGTCAAATATCCCTGGCGTGTCAAAAAATTTCTTAAGGGTTCGTGGATGCATAGCACGTCCCAGCATACCGGCCGTTAGTCCCGTCAAAATAGCGTGTACATGGCCTGTCAAAATAGCCTGGCGCAGGCTGGTTAGTGAGCTCGGCTGGCATGCAGGCTCGCCAAAAATCCCTGGCCTGTCAAACATTTATGGCCCGTCAAATGTCCCCAGCCGGATAATTTCAATTCCAAGGCACTCACCTTTTTCGCGGGCGCGAGTCATATGGCGCGGCGCGCGCAAGGCACTCACCCACCCGTAGCGTTTGGTTAATTTTTCGCTTGCGGGACCATTTTTGACGGTAGTCTTTCCGGGGCCAGTCGCGCGTGGCGCGTGTAACTAAAAAAAGTATAGTAGCGGCGCGCTTTTACTACTACAGACGAATTCAATATCCAGTAAATATGCCGCTGAAAACTAAGCTGATTGAATGGATGGAGAACGACCGAGAAGCGTAAAGAAGTAAAAAGTTGGAGAGAGAAAGTCATTTGTTGAAAAATCGTTGCTTAAGAGTGAGTTAAGTGATTCCGGGTTAATTTTGGGCCGGCAGGGGCGATTGAAGTTGATGTAAAAGAGAAACTAGGAAAAAAAAAAAAACGCGATAGAGAGGCAGGCAGAGTCAGAAACTAAGGGTGGATAGATTAGGGTAGATTAGGAAGAAACTGGCCTAGGCACGAAACCCAATACCGTGCAAACTAATGGCCAGTATGCTGGGACGTGCTATGCCTCCACGAACCCTCGTTTCTGAATATGCCGCTGTGGAGAGGGGGCACAGTAAGTATGCCACTGCGGAGACGGTAGAGGAGGGATGATATTACAGCCTCAGATCCAAAAAAGATCACAGAGACGGCGGAGACGGAGGATAGAGATGGTGGAGAGGTGAAATGCGCATAGACGGCGCGCTTTTTTTTCTTGCGGAACCATTTTTGGCGCTGGCTTTCCAGGGCCCCCGCGCCCCCCCACGCGTGTGTCTAAAAAAACGCATGCAGGCGCGTGTGGCTAAAAAAAAAAGGCTTACTGGGTTAAGTATAGTAGACAAGTCAGATCGCGTGCATTGCGCATGGTACGCGCGCAGAAGTAAGTCTGGCAGGGCAGATCAGCTCAGTAGCAGTGAGAAACTTCGGCTCTTTTACTCAAGTGCACGACTTTCCACTAAAACCCTCGATCATCATTCCGCTAAAAGTGCAACATTTTTCCTTATTTTTCTAAAAACTTGTACGGGGGTATCGTACGGCAGGTTAGGGGGGTGACGGAATATTCGGAACGTGATACACCCAATCAGTTGGGTGAGTACCTCGGGGGGTATATACGTAGTTGCATATGGCGAATTATGGTAAGAAAAGTGGCTGGGGCTAGGGTATGACACCTAAAAAAAAAATCAATATAATTTAATTATAAACCCTAGGGGTATGTGTCACTCTGATTAGCTATAACTCTAAAAAGTGGTTTTTTTAAGTTTTTAAGATAAACTGACCTTATTCCTACGATAAGACAACTTTTTAAATTAAATCTCATGACCTTTTATATATAAGAAAATCAATTCGCCCTCTGAGGTTCGCAAACGCTCATGAGGTCGGTTTGCAAACCTAATCGCCTAACCTGACCAAACCTGTCTAAACCTGTCTAAACCTGGTTCCAAATGGCTTTTACATAAATACAGAGAAGATGCAAAGCAAACATAACTTAGCATTTTACCAGGAAACATCAGACAAACCGATCATTCAACGAATGTAGGAAATTGAGTGCAAGCTCTGCTCCGTTGCACACGTATAGACAAAGCTCTTCACGGCGTGGTGGCCGCCTGGAAAGGCGAAGTTTGTCCTGACCAAATTCCTCAATCATGTGTGTGGTTTCCACGGAGAGGCGATCAAGCAAATAAAGATTGTGCCGGAAAAGAAAAGAGGGGAAAAGGGGGGGGAGCAGGATAAGGAGAATGCAGCGGCTGCTGTGAATGCTGATGCCTAGTGCTGATGCAAGCAAGGCTGTATCCCTTTCCTGAAACGCTTATGCACCGTCATGCACAGAGTGTTACAGACGTGGTCCTGCCGGCAAAAATGTATAAAATGTGCTTTTAACAGATCATTCACATAGAAATTTCAGAAGTTTGACCAGCTTTGGATGGGTTTGAAGAGGTTTGAAAGGTTTGAGTCTGGTATGACCATGGTTTCCAAACTAATTCTAAACCTTACGTAGCGAATGGGTTTTAAACTCATCTAAACCTACCCTAACCTACCCTAACCTTAGCCACTCGACCCTATTTTAGCGTTTTTTAAGCTTTTCTAGCAAATTGAGCTCCAAAAATCTCTTTTAAAACATCAAAAATTTAGTTTTTTATTGAAAAACCTAACTTCAAACCTAGGGTACCCTCACAGAGTGTCAGACCCTAGGGCTGGGGCAGGAATCGAACCCGAGACCACAGGCATGTGAATGCGATGCTCTACTGACTATAGGCTGCATGCCGCAGAGCTTCGCGGAAGCCCGAGCTGGATGGCTCCATAGGAGTCATGATGGGACAGTAATATTAATATGCCGCGGATACATACCAGTTCATGCATATAGCGATAATAGCCGATTGTTTTGATATACGTAAAGCCGATTTCTCTCTATTTTTCTTCATAATTTTATGTAACATCGATTCCCTCCCTTAAAAGATGGAAAGCTATACGATATATGTGAGTGCGTGTGATCTCAGGGTCTTTTGGCCTAGCTCTCGGCTGATCTCAGCAAAGCTGAGCTGCCCTCCGAGGCAATAATGGAGATTCGAGGAAATTGAAAGTCTTTTCCAACAGTTAAGATCCTATGTTGTCTGTGCACAAATATGTCGGTAGGAGCATACGGTCAATCTACCATAATCCAGTACAATCCAACAGGCTGCTGTCTGATTCAATTGGAATTTATCGAATACATGCTAATTACACGACATATAAAAAACGCATGCATGCGAAAAACCATCGGAGACTGACGCTTCGCATACATACCGAGCTAAACATTAATAGCTCGAAATCAGCATGCCAATTAGTCACAGTATTACGTCGATCCTTGCAAGCCGATGGATAGACCGTAGGCATGATTAGAGAACACACGTAGTATCCTGTGCACAACGCCCCTCCATATCCATACCGCTGTCTTTTGTCTATCGCTGACGGTTCTCAGGTGCACTTGCGGAAGCAAATGACAACAAAAGGCCGTAACGTTGAAAATCAGTCATATGTAGATTATTTTAGAACAAAACAAAGAAAGGACAAACGCGCCTTCCAAAGAGAACGAAGACCATCATCACCAGTCTGACGGACTGCAGACATGAACAAATCAAGCAAAAACGAAACAGTCCATCTCAAAATATACAACTCCAAAAACAGAAAAGTAAGTTCGTCAACCAGGATAACCGCAGGTACATTACAAGAAAGAAGTGTTCAGATAAAATGAGAGGATATTAGGCCATTCTTGGCCGAAACAGAAGGAATACAGGAGAAAGCATGCATCAGATGCATTCTACAAAGTGAAGGTAGGTTAGGAAAAGACGACCATCCTCGAGAAATGGGCAATAGAGAAAAAGCAACCAAATCACGAAAGAAATTAAAAAGAACATCACGGTTAGGATTAACAGCAGCAAAAAACAAAATCAAAGGAGATTCCAGCAAAGAGAAAAGACGTAGACCAAGCACCGTAGATCCCTTTTGACGCTTTAAAACGCATGCAAGACTGTAGAAGTCTTCCTCAAGTAACTTTTTCATCATGGGGTTATCTGGCACGTCACTCATACCACAGTCAGACCTAAAAACAATCGTTCTATCGTCCATGTATCTCCCTGCCATCCATTTCCCCCCCCCCCATAAAGGTTTCGATCTCATCAATGCAACAGAGTACTCTTTCCATGCGGCAAAAAATCGGGCCCCACCAGGAGAATATGGACTCCCTTGAAGAAAACCTTCATGCTGTCTGACCATCTTCCCTCGAACCCGAATTACATTCGAAACAAAATCAAGATTAATTATACGAGCCAGCATATCAAGAGGGCAAGAAAGTGCATTCGCATAATTGCAGTGAGAGGATAAAAAAGCAATAGGTTTTAAGTAACGTCTCCGGAGATACCACTTCTCACCCTCTTCCGGACCCGCCTCCTTAATACAAAAAGACTTATGGGTCGGTAACACAACAAAGCGATATCTAGAGGAAGAATAAATGAAATGAATAAAGTCATTCAAACAAGAAAGGAAATCAGCTCTGGGTAGAGAGGGAAAAAATGCTTTGATGTCGTCCATCAGCAGACCAAGTCCACCCTGAGGCCAATACAAATTAGAAGAAACACAAGAGCCATGATCTGCAAGTCTCCCAAACCCTAAATTAAAGATTCCAACCTTATCCTGAAAAGCAAAGACAGAGTCAAAGTCACAATGCGGCGAAAAGTAAGAAAGACAGCCATTCAAAGCCTTGCAAAAGAAAGAGAAAATCTCACGTCTGGCGTGTCTCTTGTAAGATACCAATGGCCTGTACTTCAAAGAGGACCAAGACTCAGGGAGCTCCCCCTCAACTCCCCAAGACTTACGTTTCACCCAAAGGATCCCAATCCCAAAGTGGTGTTTCTTCCTGTCGAATTTCTTGAACTGATTCAAAAAAGATACCTATGCATCCTTTTCATTCAGAAAACCATTCTCCAGAAGGTCCAGAGAAGCAGAAAACTCACCCTCCCCAATTTTTCCATAAGAAGAATCAAAAAGAAAAGCTCTCGCCACTGCCTCAATATATTTCTCTTTACACAAAAAAGCCAGATCTCCTCTAGCCTTGTCAACTGGCACAACCGCTAGAGCAGTCAATAACTTTCTGATTGCCATAGACTTTGTTGGGACGGCCGGCCCTTTTCTCATTTGCCTGAGCATACGAAAGCGTTGAAACCCACCGCTCCCGAAGGTCGGCAATCATTGCAGGAGACAAGACCCCTTTCACCGACCTGCCTCTTGTATTCTCCCTCCCCCTCCCCCTTCCCATTGTCCTTCCTAGACCAACCCCCTCCCGAGTGCCACCATCAGAAGTGAGAACAGAACGGAGGAAAGACTCAATACCCTTTGAGACAACATTCCATGCACCAGTGTTAGGCCATAATTTGGCCTTGGAAGAAAAGTGAGGGGGAAGAGAGAAGAAAGATCTAAGAGAGGAAGACGCAGACAGTAGACAACACACATGACCATCAAGCAAAGAAAGATCAAATAATTCTGCAATCTCTCTACAATGACACGACAATCCACAAAAAGAACCTTCACCCCCTCCTCCTTCCCCACAAAGTCTGTTAGAGATCAGTTAGCTTTGTAGGGAGAAAGCGAAGCCTCACGTTTAACAATGGAGACACAGTTTTCCTTATCTCCTCAAACATGGCAAAATAAAAAGATCAGAAAAAAGACAAGTCAGCGAGGGGCACCCGAATCGTAATCAGCTCCCCTCTGAGCAAAGTCGCTGCTGACCAGCCATTCAACTCACATATTCGTCTCACATTCAAGTCAAAAGTTGCCCTCCCTCCCCCAAGAATCCCGCCCCTGGGTACCATGCGTATACATGCACTCAAATCATTCTTCGTCGCATCAAATGAACGAAGAAACGAATCGGGAAGGACCTTCTTGAACAATGTAGTCAGCAGTCGTGCACAAAAAAGAGAAATCACGTCCCCTTCCCCTCTCTTTACCCCCACACCCTCTTCGCCAGTGACCCTGTAGAGGAAAAGGGAGCGAGATTGGAAAATGCCCCCTTTATCAACTCTTCCCGCCAACTTCGACATGTGAACAGAAGATTCAAGTCTCCTCCTCAGACTTGAGACCCTGTCACTACACCTGCACGCAATTGAGCGAACATCCCTTTTATTAGGGTCCCTCAAATTACGCACCGGGTCATTCTTGAATCTCTTCAACACACCAACTGTATTCCATATAGGTTTGTATGCATGAATACATAAGTATTCTATCATGCGCAAATTCATCTGACCACCCTCAATTTTTGTAATAGGAAGGATAACAAAGAGGCCGTGTCTGGAAGCATCAGCAGACAAAACAGAATAGAAGCGATATATATACCCACGACCCGTCTTATTACATTTCTTCCCAATGCGACGCGGTTTTAATGCACTCGTGAGGTGCTGAAAGAACCGATCGAGCGCCCTACCAACGGTACTTCCAATATTATAAAAGCCTCTCTTCCATCGTGACCAAATCAAATATATTACTCCCTTGTCCCACCATGATGCATCCTCTCCCACCCCAGCACAAGCATCCTTGACCTCTCTCAGAAAGGAAGAATATTTCGTATCAGACAGACCCAACCATGTAGAAGCAGCCAGTGAATGGGAATATACAAGTCTCCTCAAACATTTCTGACCAAACCCTCTCTTAAAGACAGTCCGAAGCTTGCAAGAAGGATTTATCACATCCTCAGGGGACGCAGGCATAACATGGAGAGTGTATGAAGGTGGCTGTGTTGTCTAAATGACAAGAACCGTCGTCAACGGGCAATCGCATCTATGAATCTCCAATGCGCAAACAGGACAGGCTTGAACTGCGTGCACATGGAGGGATGCAACAAACAACCGCACCCCAGCCAATCTAAGGGAAAGACGATCAAGGTCAGACTCCACTTTCTCTCTCACACTTTCCCTGCCAAAACCCCTTCCATTCCCTGTATCCTTCCCAATCATTCCAACCAGTTCCCTCACTTTCTCATGCAATTCATCAGACAAAAACAATAAAAAAGAAGAATCAAAATTAATTTGAACATTCAACTGACCATTGCTCCTTCCGACATGCTCTTGAGTCCCTAGTTACTCAGGTCCTACCTGGCGACCTCCCATTCCCTTCCCCCCCTCTTTTTCCTTCTCCTGCTGCAGACAGAGAGCCTCAACCCTCTTCTTTTGTATGATGAAAGCATAAACGAGTTCTAGAAGGTCACAGCCCTCCAGATCCCTGTCCACTGCACTGTCTTTCAGCGCTGAGATCATCTCCCTCCTCACCTGGCCCCGCCGTGTTTCACTGCACATGACAGACACCATCAGTCTGGCATCATCCATACATTCTTGCCAGAGTTTCCCCCCCAAACCTCCATTCTTCGGTTGTTGATACACCGGAAGGTCGACCAGTGTCTCGTATGTGATCCTCCCACCTACCATCGGCATATTTGGGGGGGAGATTTGCATTTCATTCATTGTGGGCCTGTCCCTCCCGGCAGACGACGGTCTGAAGGGCGTCACAGCTCTCTTTCACATCTGCTGACCCTCCCCCTCTCTCTCCCCCATGGATCTTGGGGTCACGAACCCTGAGTCTGTGTTCCCCTGCTTCCCCTCCGAGGAATGCGTTACCTGCCTCACTCGCTTAGGTGACCCTGTCCTTGTCTGCCTCCCAAAGCTATCCTGCATCCCTCCTCCCCCCACCCCGTTCACCCCTGTATTACTGTTCACTCTCGGCCTTCCGTTAGGCACTATCAGACTAATTCCCCCATCCCCCTTCTTCCCATCATTCATCCCTCTGTTCACCATTCCACCCCCCCCAGTCTGGCGTACATCCACCCCTGTATTCGGAATCCCCTTCTCTGTCACCTCAGGGCCATCTACATCTACATCCTCAACTGTGATCCCCCCTGATTAGATGTCACAGGTCGGGTACATAGAGTGTTTCCCACCCATTGGCCCACTCCCCCCCCCTCTCCGGGTTTTCTTCATCTCTTCCTGAAGACGAACAACCCGCCCATGAATTTCCATGACTCCATGCTCTTTCACCATCTCTACCACTGAGCACAACATCTCACTCGCCACATCTACCTGTGCCCCCGCTCTGGCAGCTATATGTTCAGTGGCCAGGTGTGCGTCAATGTATGCAGCCCTCTCACTTCTCACTTTGTTCGTCAGCCTTCGGTTGTATTCTCTGTATTTCATTCCCTTCTGCATCATCATATACTCCCTTCTGGATTTTGAGAACACCCCGTCGAGCGGCATCTGAAGCATTGGCATCAACACCCCCTCCACCATCTCATCACACGCTTCCTTCACCTCCATCATTCCGATATGTGCCTTTTCGTTTATCTCTCCCCCCTTCTTCATTTTCCTCGACGGCACGATCAGTCTATTATATGTCTGTTTATTCATTACCTTCACCTTCATAGAGGACTCGAGGGCATCCTTGTTCATGGCTTTCAAATTCGCAGCGTCTGCCACCCTCATCTTCACCAGGACCTATTCTGTCATTCCCGTCTTCTCTGTGTCGAACGTATGGACGATGACTTCGTCCGCCTTCAGCTCATGACCCGGCAGATATGGTTTCACAACCATTCTATCTGGGATCCTCTTCCTTGGCTCAACCATTCTCCCCGTATCTAGAGGCGCCTCTTCCACTTCCACCTGACCGAGCCGTTCTTTCACTGACTTGTACATCTCTAAGTCCCTCAAGTGCCTAAGAATCAGTCTACAGAGACAGCAGAGTGACTGGACTTCACTGCATGCACGTGACGGTCTATAGAATTCCAAGGTTCAAGGTAAGGAGCCGACCCGGAAAAAGAATCTATAATGGAGATTCTAGGAAATTGAAAGTCTTTTCCAACAGCTGAGATCCTATGTTGTCTATGTACAAATGTGTCGGTAGGAGCACACAGTCAATCTACCATAATCCAGTACAATCCAACAGACTGCTGTCTGATTCAATTGGAATTTATCAAATACATGCTAATTACATGACATACAAAAAACGCATGCATGCGAAAAACCATCGGAGACTGACGCTTCGCATACACGCCGAGCTAAACATTAATAGCTCGAAATCAGCATGCTAATTAGTCGCAGTATTACGTCGATCCTTGCAAGCCGATGGATAGACCGTAGGCATGATTAGAGAACACACGTAGTGTAAATAAGACTAACAGGAAAAAGCAGAACCTTCAAACAAACTAGGCTAACTCCGTCCCTCATATATGGAGAAACGGCATGCATAACAAAAACCTCGATCATCATAAATAAACTTTAAAAAAATAAAATTAAGCATGCATGATAAAATGTTCAATCATCAGAAAATTATATTATGGCATTAACAAGCATTAAAGTCAGGGCATTCACCTTCGAGGTTTGTTTATGGTTTGTTCGCAAAACATTCCAAAGCACTGACCTTTTTAACTCAACCACTGATTTGGTAAAAGACCAGTTTATACTGACTGACTGACAGATTAATTGTGTTTTAATCATACAAATTGCATAAAATTGTAAGTATTAGCAAGCACACATGCATGCATAATACATTTATGATACATACACGAGAGTGCATAGGCATGCATCGTGCACCAAAAAATTTTAAACTATATGTAGACCGTGGACCGTAATGTGGTACAGGGATAAATGGAGTAAAGGGGTGTACACACTTTATATGTTTTATCAATCCCAACGATTTGGCTTCCTAAAAATATAAGGAGCTGCATATTAAAAAGGAGTGAGATAGGGAGAAAAAATGTTTGGATATATGGGTCGGGCATTAAGCACTCACATTGCACGCTACATAGAGGCCTATAATACTAATAATAGCTTAATAGTGAACAGGTTTTTAAGTCTAGACTATAGTTAAGAAGACCAGTGACAGCTAGAGCATACATTAGTATGAACTCAAATCATATTGATATATGCATCAATTTATAGTTTAAGACTCTTTACGGCGGTCATAATACGTACAATCGAACAGTTTCCTAGGCAGTTTGAAGCTGCAGTTTCCCAATCAAACTAGATGAAACAATATATCTATAGATTTCTCTAATTGAATCAATAAGTACGCATAAATAAATTCATAGATACTCATGCTAAGCTCGCCTCCAATCCGCTGAAATCTTAAACTCTCTTCATTCATGCTTACATTAGTAACCGACTTTAATTGGATTGATTTTTCCATTAAAAAAACGATCTTATCTAGGTAAAAATGCGGGTACAAAACCCTTGATTGATCAAAATTCATTCAAAGAGAACAGAAAGGACTGCTAGACAGACATTTATAAACAAACATAAATTAAGCTACTAGAAAGTACCAGACACGGGCCGTCTGCAGTCTGCTTCATAAAACCACAGATGAAGTAATTAATTTGTTTTTTCTTCAAATGTTCAGATGATTTCCTAGGTTATAATTTCTTGTAGCTACTTTGTTCATACTACTTGTCAGCATGTATAAAATTCTGATCTCAAAACCATGTTTGTTTCCTACTGGTCTTTCAATTGTCAGCTAGGTGTTCTGTTTGCTTAACTGCCGATAAGCAGTCGCTTTGTTGGGAAACGGGTTTTAATGGCAGTCCCGAAGGCTCCTTCCACCCCAATTTTTTGCCACAGCATAAGCGCGAGAGCATTTGCAATCACTAAAGCTGCGAGAACCCCCCGCATTTCCATTGGCATGCTGGTGTCAGCCGCGGGGTGGCCTGCCTCTTGATATGCTTTCCATGCCGGGGAGTCGGTTCCAGGAGCATTGAAGTTTTCGGATGCTGTGTGGAACAGGCGGGTGAGTGGGTTAGATGGCGAAAGAATCAGGAAGAGTGTGAAGCCAAACAGTGCGAGGGATAAACTGAAAACCGGCCAACTCCGCCAAACAGCTTGTCTGAATTCATCCCCCAGAGAGAAGACCATCGCCCCGGAAACGAACTGCGCGAAGATGACTGTGAAAAGAGTTGACGCTTCCCAGCTGTCGGAGAGGGTCCACCAAGCCCAACCGTCGCTGTATTCGGCAGGGAACCGTTGGTAATTGGCCGACTGTTGGATCGCGGCAAAAGCCCCTGCAAGGAAACAGATGTCAATCACCCACATACCCACCAGAGAACTGGTGGTCATACCTCCAAGGAGAGAGGAAGTCGGACGGTTGTCCTTTGCTAACTCTGTTTTCGGTCCCACCAGGGACATTGTGTACGACAGCCCGAGGACTGCGACCACGTCTATCATCACATAGGACATCTGACACATCACGGCGCCAGAGGAAAACCCCCAGATCTTCAAAACTGAAAAAAGCAAACCATAGAGCACAATGAGTTTGTAACAGGCCAGCGAGGTCTGCAAGGCGCAGCGTCCTTCTTTCAGGAGCGTCACTACGTCCCCCACTCTTTTGTGACGCGCGGTGAAAGGCGCGACCGCCGAGGCCTCAGCCTCGGAAAGCGCAACACCGCAATGCGCCTTCCGTAGTGCCCCGCAATCATTTCCCCCGTCTCCACACATGCCTACCATCAGACCCTCGCGCCTGTACATTTCCACAACCTCAATTTTCTGAGACGGAGACATTCTCGCAAACAGACGCAGACCAAACAACAACGGACTCCTCACCCCCAGGCGCCCTTCAATTTTCAATACGTCAAAGGCTCTTCCGGTCACAGCAAGTTCAAGATCTTGGATCTCTATCAACGCATCGACTCGCCTCCCCCCCCGTACCCCCTTCATTGCTGATGCGGCTGAAGCAGCGCGTGATCTCATTGACTCCTCCACCTCTTCGGTCGACCAGGGCGCGATCGAGGCCGACCGCAGACTGCGCCACACCACACACTCCCCCCCCCCTTCCTTATTTTCCTCTACGTCTGCGAGGAGTTGCTCCCAATTTCTCTCCCCTGTCCCTTCTCCCTGTCCTCCCTCACCGCCTTCCCTTTCCTCTCCCCCCTTGACAGTGAGAGTACCATCATTGACAGGCACAGATAGAGAGGGAGAAAGGGGACCCCAGAGGGACGAGGCCGAGGCGACGAAGGCACCACAGAATGCCGTGTCGCCTGTGACCATTACTGGCCGAATACCCGCAGCACGAACCTCACGGATCGCCTTTGCAGTGTCTGACTTCAACTCATTCCGAAACAAAAGGAGCCCCCTCCACCACAACCCCTTCTCCACACCCTCCCTGCTCATTCCCTTGACAGCTGACAGGCCCTCCTTACGCTTCACATCCGTGCAAACGGAGCGTGAAGCCATCGCAAGAACGTAACACCCTCTGAGGGCAAAATAGCGGAAGGACTCTTCGGCTTCTTTTGGGACACTTTCGGGGACACAGGCCGACGTGACGGCCTCGAAGGAGCCTTTGCAGAAGACCTCTACACTTCCGATTTCCTCGCCTCTCTGCAAAGAAGGCACAACACCGCCATGATGACCCTCAAGGTCCGCGGCTTGCCCAGGCAGGGGAACGAAAACGGCAACGGACATCGTCATGCGTGTATGATCGAACTCCCACCTACGAAGGAGGGACATCTTCTCCCCCCCCGCCCCCCCATGCAGTGCCACCTGATGATCGGACCGCTTTACCTCTGCTACACCCCCACCCCCTTCTGGCAGGAGCTCACACCCTGTCGCTGCAAACATCTCTCTTTCTACCTCATTGCCTACAAGCGATACCTTCCCACTTGGGTCGCTGAGCGTTGCGAGTGAGTGACAACAAGCGAGGCCGCGAAACATTTGCGGGCCCATCGCCTGGATCGATCCCTCGAGAGATGGGTGCAGAATCTCCCTCTCTCTCTCTCGGTCGACGTGCACAGATTGTTGCAACTTGTCGGGACTTCGGGCTGCTGGCTGCAGAGACGACGACTGTTGCGGAGAGCCGAGGACGACTCCAACAAAGTCGAGGCAGTCTTTCGTGAGAGTGCCCGTTTTGTCAAAACAGAACACGCGAACCTTTCCGGTGATTGCAATTCGTCCTGGATTCACGCAAATGATGCCTGCTTGTCGGAGCCGAGCGCTGCTGCGAATTTGCCCCACCACCAGAGCAACGGGCAACATCGGAGAGAGGATTTGGGAAATTGTGAACCAGCCCTTGATGAAACGGGTGGCCCAGAAGGCTGGCTGCCCGCTGCTGTATTGGGCATAAATGGCCATACCAAAATTGATAAGTGCGTAGATGAGCAACAGAGAAAAGACAATTGGAAGCTCCATTTCGTACTTGAAATGAAGTTTTTCTGGAAACAACATTGTGGCAACAAGCCGCCCCTTCGTGCTCTGCATTCCTGTTGCCACAGCCACTGCAGTAATCTCCCCCTCAGTCCCTTCCCCCCCCCCTGAGACTTGCATTACCGTCGTACCGGCAAAGAGGACGTGTCTGGTGGACTTCTTGCTGGACAAATCGAAGGAGTCACTTGCAGGGGCTCTGCAAGGTGATCCACTGTCCCGTCTCTCCTCCCTTCTCGCATCCCCCCCGGCAGGTCCCTCCCGTCCCCCCATCTCCTCCTTCTCTGGACTTTTTTCTTTTTCCACTGGGAGTTTTGTCTTCTGCACGGGGCGCGACTCTCCGGTGAGTGCGGATTCGTCCACGACGGCAGTCCCCGAGAGAATCGCGAGGTCACAGGGGACGGCCCAGTGAGATCCCTGTAAGCAGGCAGGCAGACAGGCAGGAATGGACACAAAAGTGGAGAGGCAGCGGAGGAGCATGCTGCATGCAAGGGGAAAATTGAAGCAAGACACACACAAAGAAAGAACCCCGAGAGGCAAAGAATAACAGGTAAGAAGGCACAGCTAGCCGTAAGAGAGACCAGGCGGCTCAGATATCACCCGGCAAGCTGGAACGCGTGCTCGTGTAGTAAGCAGCAATGCTCACAAACAGAGAGAAACTGTGAGTAGGTATATGGATACTGTCGTGGAGACATGATCGCCTTCTGGGGGCCCATGTCTGGCTGTGAGTTCGCTGTGTGGGCCACTTTCAGATGAATGTCTGTCGCTGATCGACTGACCAAGACTGCGACAACGTCTCCTGGGACAATTTGTTTGGAGGTTCTCTCGACCCACTTCCCGTCTCTCTTCACCTTGACGGTTGCCTCAAATGAAGTGATCTCTGCGAGGGCGACCTGACCCGACCTGCTCAAATATTTATATGTATGCCGAGATATAGAAAGCCTTTGAATCAAATGCGATTGCATCGCTGAAGCATGCATATAATTCATAGAAAGGCCACACACATGCATACACACACACACACACACACACACACGGGGGGGGGGAAGGGGGGGCGGCTTGTGGGGTAGACGAGAGAAAGATACTAGGCGAAGAGGGCAAACGAGTAGTCGCTCTCTCTGCTGATACATCAATTCACGCACCCACCTCCTGACGAGCATTTTGGCCACTGCAGCGCTGCAGGCAACCAGGAGGAGGAGAATGCCCACGAAGAGGTAGGACGACCAGATCCAAAGACTGTAGACGATCACCTGATAGATGTAGAAGAACTGTGAGAGCTCCGCGGACGCCAATTCCAGAAAAGAGTCAACCTTGAAGGGAATATCGTTAGGACCCAGAACCGCCAGAAGGCGTACGGCCTCAGACTCGCTTCGTCCTTTGGCAGAAGAAGAAACCAGACCTGCACGCCAATGGGAGTGCAGAGAACGTCACGGAATCACGTACGCGAGTAATAGAGAACAGAGGGGGCACCGGGAGAAGCACAGAAGAGACCGAGCTAGATCCTACAGCGATACACAAACAGAAAGAGAATATTTCATGAGATATGAAACAGAGAAAACCACTTTAATTCTACTGCATATTTAGGCCTATCGATCAGTCACGAAATCAATGCATGCATCTCTCATATTTTCAGTTCACAGTTGCAGGCCTGCTCTGCGACCCAAAAGTAGAGAGGAGCTCCGGTCCGATTCCCACAGACGATGAAGGACTGTGTGCAAGTGAGTGGCCATGATGTGGCGCAAGAGAGACGGTCAGCTAGGAGGAGAGGACACGATACGTGTGCACCTCTTGCGGTGGAATCAACGAAGGAAAGGGCCTCTTCGAATCGATCAAACAATGAAACAGGGCAAAGCAAGGAGAAGCAAAGTCAGAGAGAGACAGAAGGGGGAATGGAGGGAGGAAATCGACAAAAAAGACGACAACCAATGCCTTAATTGATTCGAAACACTACTGTTACTTCAAGCACACGAGTGAGGGAGTCTGCAGGGTTGAGGGAGGGAAGCTGACCAGAGCATGAGGTTGGAGTCTGGATCTGGGCACTCAGGAAAGTCATCTCCTCTCTGGAGGGGGTCGTGCTTGTCAAAACGAAACGTTTCCCTTCGAAGAGAAAAAAACGAATTTCGGACTCAGACTGCCAAAATGACTCACAGTCAGCATCCCCCTTCCCCCTCTCCCCAGGCTCCGTCTTCAACAGTCCCACGCCCCCCCTATGCCCCCCCCCATCGTTTCCAGTACCAGGAGCAGACTCCGAGTCGGCAGGGAGGCGGTCGCGAGAGGATATTGTTGATAATGAAGGGACAGAGGTCACCGACATGCACACCGTCTCTTCACGGACGCCGTCCAACTCGGCGAGGCGATCCGCAAAGGCCTGGAGCCGACCTTTTGCTGTGCTGCGTTGAGGGAAGAGTTTGGCTGTCCATCTGAGTAGGGCACTCGAGAACGAGGTGTGATCCAGTCCATCACCCCCTCCCTCTTCTTCCTCCATGATATCATTCTTTTCTTCGTCTTTCATCGAGTTTTGGCTCCAACAATCTTCACATCCTAAGTCGGCCTGAGTCTGTGCCCGTGCCTCTCGTTTGAGTCGCGCCTGCTGACCCCTTTCCTTCTCTGACCGGTCTCTCCCGCTGCTTGAAGAAACTTTTCTCTGCGGACGACGTCTTTTTTCTCTCACCGTCACGTGCACGTGAGTCGCAGTTTCTGGTCGGCAGCTGACTCGAAAGAAATTGACCAGCTTCTTCCTCAACAGGAACCATGAAGTGACGTGAACGGACAAGAGGAACCAGATGAGAAGGAAGAACTGAGCATTGGACTCGAAAGAGCCAAAAACCCGAAAACTCCCGAAGAAACACGCGTTCTCAAGGCCACTCACCTGCATGCACGCTTACAGGTTCATGAAGAGAAGGAAAAAACGGAAACGGACTCTGAGGTGAAGCTTTTGCCATTGTACTTGAAGCCAATTCTCTACACGGAAGTGCATCGCTCTATCATCCCATTTTGTTCTGGTCCTTTCTGGGTGCCGACTGAACGATCTCTTCCATTCCTTTCCGAGTGAAGTATTTTGATTGATTGATTGATGTCCAGAAAAGAAAACAAAAGAGTGACCAAATGAACAACTCAACCACGCCGTCTCTTTCTGAAGAGAACACGCACCGCTTACAAACACTTGTCTCTCTCTCTCTCTCTCTCTCACACACACACACACACACATTCAAGAAGGAATGAAGTCCCGGCCTGGCTGTCTGTTTGATGGAGACCCTCCTAAGTTGTCTTCTCTTCCTGACAGGCAACGTCTGCAGACAGACAGACAATGAGGCACTCACTGGTCAAAGCAAACAAAATTCGTCCCGCACCAATAATCACACTCCCTACTTACTGACCTGGCAATCAGCGTAATACCCGTAGAGAACCAGAATGTACAGGGCGGCCCACATCACAAACACCCCCCCCCACAAAGCACGCACCGCTCTCCCCCCTGTCGTTTCCCGAAAGTACTGGAGGCTGGTCTCGCCCATCTTGAGAGTTCCCGTCTCTCCTTCACTCTCTGACGGCGTCTCCTTGAAACTCAAAACAAAAGTGTCAGCGGACACCCCCCCAATGAAATTTTCCGCAGCTCCAACTGCCTCAGTCGCCCCACCCTCGACCCTTCCTTCTTCTGTTGCGTATACGGACCTTCGGCTGCTCGTGCCATTGCCGTGCGCTTGCCGGCCTACCTTTTCCTGACGCGCAACGCGGCCCCTCCACAAGTGCCACCCAGCCGTTGCCAGGAGGACGAACAGCAGATACGCTACCAGAGCCCACATGAATGGAGACTCTGTCACATTTGGTACAAGGACCTCGCACGAATCGACATCCTGCAGGCGCATGCGGAGGGGGGGGGGGCATTGACAGAAAAATTTCAGGAGTGCATGTCTTTCTCAAGATGCAACGTGGACCCATGCATCCGTTGCATGCACAGAAAGGATTTCCTTTGATTCTCTCTCTGTCGCTGACCATGCAGGGTTCCGGTCCCGTGGGGAATCTGCCCATCTTGAGGCTGAGCTGTGTTTGAGTGTGCAGAGCTCGGAATCAATTCAAATTCTAGTGTCACTTTGCCCTTCAGAGCAACACTGATACACAGTCGAAGACTTAGAGACACAGCTATATAGTGTGGAGGCGAAGGTCATCCACGTTTGCACCTTTTCACAGCGTCTCTTTGCACACATGCACAAGCTGGACAGTAGTGGATGGATTCGGCTGTCATGATGCAGCTCCTTTTGTTGCAAGTGTGCCCACAGTGAAGCAACAATGACACAAACACACAAAATAATTGACCTTGAAGGTCAGACACTTGGTCTCATTGAGGGGGAGGTCAGGCTCGTGCGCATGCGCGGTCGAGAGGCCGCGCGGGGGTAGACTATATAGGGGCCGCGGGGGTGCGGCCGGCCGGCCCGCCGTGCGTTGTCGCCGCGCCGGCCCGTGCAGCGCCGCGCCGCTAGCTGCATGATGAATTAATTCTCGGTCGACGCGGCCCGCCGGCGCTCGCCGGGGCCGCGCCGTCGCGAGCATGCGCCGATCGACTCAATCATACGATTGCGGTACGTGATCCGGCCGACGATCGAAGCTCGAATCAGTCGCTCAGTGAATCACTATCTGACAGATCTCCTGCTGCCAGTGATGTGAAATCACCACAAACATCCACACGCCTTTCAGAAGCCTTGACTTTCCTTGAGGGTTATCTTTTCTGTTCGAAAAACTTCTGAACAGACTCAGTCTTTAGTCAGACTGACAAGCCTTGACACTGTTGTGCAATCAGTCTGTGCAGAGAGTTTCCTCTCCCCTTTCTCTGCTCATTTGCGGGCTTCGAATTTGTGCGGAATGGTTGTCTTGGGAGGTATAGAGCTTGCGATTATTGCCCCCACTGTGGCACCCTGGGTGCTGACCGGCACGTTCGGGCTGATTCAGCTGGGCAGCATGATTGTGGAGGGGGTGAAAGCAACGGCCGAAATGGTTGGGGCAACGGTGGAGATGTTGAAGGAGGAGGTGCCAGATATCAGCAAGGAGGAGGCAGAGGAACTGTGGCCAGATATGAAGGAGTATTGGGCAGAGTGGTCGGAGGAGAGAATTCAGAACATGCTGGACGAGCACAAGTACTCTCGGATGAACGGCGCTCAGAAAACGGTGAGTTGATCAAAAGCTGCAGGCGTTGCTCATGTTGTTGTTTCAACTTTGCCGAGAAAGGCATTCGCGCAAGTCGTTCTATATATCTCAATTTGTCATTCCTGAATCAACAGGTGCATTTGATTGTGGAAACACTCGCCCATAAACGGCTTCTTTGGCCTTATTTTCCTTTCACCTTTGATTCTGTTTGCTCTCTGACTGTTGTTCAGTCCCTCTCCGTTCAGACCCTCTTGCATTGAATCTGCTTGTCGATGACAGAGGTAAACGTACTCAGGTTACATACACAAACAGCACCAAACACCCACACACAACAGCACGTCCTTCATGCTTTGGCTGCACCACGTCTTTGATTCGTGTGTGGACCGAACGAATCCTTTCCCTTCCCCTGTGTGTGTGCCTCTGATCAACTGACTGACTGCAGCTCTACGACCTGAGGTACCTCTTTGCCGACTCCTCTAGGCCCATCAGGAGACGCCTGAGGGTGCCGGAGTCCAAAATCTCATTCCCGCCCCCTCCTAAGGACTCTGGGTGGGAAGAGGAGGAGCTGGAGGAAGAGGAAGAGACACGTCGGCAGAAGAAGGAGGACGGACTGTATGTGAGCGCTGCATCTCCCCTTCCTTCTATTCTTGGGGAGATCCCCATTTGAAAACTCGAATAATTAAGGGAGGGGGGGGGAGGCAATGATGCAAGAAGTCCTCAGTGATGCCTTCATGCCAAGGGTAGAGGAGTGGAATGAATTGTGTTTGGGGGATTTGTGTGGGCCCGGTGTACGTGTAAGGAGGGTGTCGTCTTTTTGCCCTTCACTTGGGCATCTTAGAGGGAAGTCTGCCGATGTGTGCAGATTAAATGATGGGGAGGAATGAATGAATGAATGTCTTCTTTGGGGGGAGAGAGAGAGAGAGAGAGAGAGAGAGAGAAAGAGAGAGCTCTGTTGCAGAGAGGAGGGGTGAGGGGGGGGGTCATGGGGAATCTCAGAGCATGCTTGGAGGGATGTTTGCTGCCTTGTGCATGAGCATGTGCGTATGGGTGCAGCTCAGCTAGAGGTCTCAATCAATCAATCGGGTCAGGAAGGGAAGGGAAGGGAGAGGGTGTGAGAATGCACCCTGGCCGGCTGCATGCGTGATTGACGAGGTCGGATCGATGGATCGTTCGATTGATTGATGGAGATGACAGGGGTAATTAAAACTTTGGAGAGACGGGCTGGTGGTTGAAAGACTTAGTGCATCGATCTGCTCGAGAGGGCCGGGGGGAATGAAGAGAAGAGAAATTAGGGGGGGGGNGGGATTTGAATTCTTCATCGGCTCCTAGCTCTGAGTCTAATCTGCATGCCAGTGGAGGTCCCCTCTCGATCTGTATGTATTAATATGAATTGAAGCAGGGAATGTTCTCTTCTTTCCTCCTTCTCACATTCGCGAGTGGTCTCTAAAGTTGAATTGTGCCATTGAAGAAAGAAAGCATCGATCGATCGTCAGTTGATCAATTCGATTCATTCGACTGGAAGGAATTCCATGGGTCATGATCCGCTCTTTGACTTGCGTGATGCAACCACAATGATCGATCGAAGGGCATTGAAGGAACTCAGGGAGGTGCCCTGCAGCGGGGCATTTAAGGGCGTGACGATGCCATTGGGGCAAAGTTCTAGGACCTATCCAGAGGGTTGCTGAGTATATCGAGTTGACGGGTAATTATTGGTTTGCCGTACGTCGCTTCGGGGAAGGGGAAGAAAAGAGGAGGACGGACGGAAAGGAATTCTGCCGAGGGAGGGAGGGGAAAAGGGGCTTTGAATTCATCAGCTCCTTTCACCTAATCGAATTTGTAAATAGAGCTCTGTCCACTCACTCGCCCCCGGATGTACGGCGGGAGCGTTTGCGTTCTTCTATCAGTCCGACGTCTCCTCCTCAATCCACTCATTGCATGAACTTTTTGCAGGAAGAGAGATCATGATGCGTCTGTTCAATGGACAAGGAAGCATCCATGCATCCATCCACTCACTTACCCATCGATCTGTCTACTAGTAGCACAGGAGCTAGGGAAAGAGATGGAAAAGCAAAAGGGCTTCATGTGTCAGGGGAGGGGAGGGGAGGGGGAGGAAGGGAATGGTCATATGCCGCCATACCGACTCTCTCTCTCTTTGTGTCGGCATGCAGGGGCTCGAGAGGGAGATGCCAGCCATGCAAGTAATCAGGCAGGCAGAGGATTAAAGAAATTGTCCGGCCGAACGCCGTGTACGTCAATGGATGGAGGGCAGGAAAGATCGAAGAGAAGGAATTGAGAGGGCTCTGAAGTGACCGAGCCAGTGCAGAGAACTGATCGAAGGGTTACTGCATGGTCAGCTTGGACGGACGTCGTGTGATTTGACTGCACGGAGTCCTCAGATCATGCAGTGGGCAGGCCCATGCAGATAGGGAGTCGACTTTCTTCCCTTCTTCCCTTAGGAGGTGTTAATGGTCTCCTTTTAGTCTCTGGCCATCTTGCAGCTTTGCGTACGTTGCATTTCACCCACATGAATATCCAGAGTGAGTGCTGCATGCACAGTCACGCAAGACGCGGCCATTCAT
Organism: Chromera velia; assembly: GCA_018398765.1. Lineage (NCBI taxonomy): Eukaryota > Chromeraceae > Chromera > Chromera velia. The sequence continues at coordinate 48,294 of JAHBMJ010001107.1, read as the reverse complement.
TCAGACCAACACCGATCAAAGGAGGGGAAGGGAAGCAAGGGAGAAGAAGAGTTGGGCGACCAAAAGGGGGGGGCGAGGTCAGCAGGCCTACCTGCATATATCTTGCGCTTGCTGTCTCTCCATCTGCATTTGCCTCGCCTCTTCACGGGTCTTTGTGTCTCGTTCTTTATCAAAACAAATGCCCGCAAATGCCTCCTTCGAGGGGGTGCGTGTGAGATTGAGGCAATGATCCAAGGGGCCGATCGAGAGGGAAAACACGTTGGAGAGAAACTGAATGAAGAGGACGGTCACCCAAGAGACTACTCAGCTCGGTGGGTGGAAGGCAAAGGCAGAGGGACGGATGTGTTGTTTGTGCTCTTGCGTGCTTCCCCTGATCGAGACGTGAGGGAAAGCTTCCAAAGGGACAGGGACGGAGCTGAGCAGGTTGGACCAGCTGCTCAGTGAGTGTCCACAATTAATGCAGGCTCGCTTCCTTCCACAGAATTAATTAATTTCATGCGTTAATTCTCTTTTCTTTCTTCGATGATCCTGAATTTCCTCTTTCCTTAATTCCTTTCTGGTGGTCCTGCACCTAGACCTCTGCCTTCCTTCCTTCCTTCTTGTGTCTCTATCGCGGTGCACGGAGGGATCAGTGGGAGGGAATGGGGGGAACTGGGTACTGTAAATAGATATCATCTGGTGGGTGCCTCTGGTTTGGAAGCAGCTAGTTTCTTGGCTTGATTGTTTTCCCCTCCCTCTGGAGCGATGCTCCGAGGCTGGGTGGACGGGCCCTGCAGGCATTTGGGTGATTTGGGGGGGGGGAACTTGAAGGGATCAATGCCTAATGGGGGTGTATGAGGTCGGGAGGATCC
>JAHBMJ010001107.1:15269-47433 GCA_018398765.1 Chromera velia | reverse complement strand
GGGGGGGGGGGGGGCAAACAATGATCCGATTCATTCATCTATAAATGAATCAATAAACCTGAATGAATGAGTAGAACATAAGTCCATGGAGAGATGAAGGAGTGTTTGAGCGAAAATGCACTTTGAAAAATTGACGACGAGAGGGGAAGAAGAGATACGGCAGGGGAGAGGAAACGAGGGACAAAGCTGCTCTTTTTCTCTTTCTTGAATGAAAGAAAGCATGGGAAGGCAGAAAGGCAGGGGTTCTTTTGTAGAATATATATAAAAGAAGAGAAAAGAAGCATTCCATCCACGTGACGTTTTTGTGTTCTTTTCTTCTTCTCTTTCCTTTCCTTTTCCTTTTCATCCTCTTTTCTGAACAGTCCATGCGGGCTGTTTCCTTCCTTCCTTCTCGACGTTATTTGGACGTCAAACTTCATGCATGTGTGTATAGGTCGGACTAGCTGTGCCTGATTGATTTGTTGGTCGGCACGTCCACGCGTTGTTCTCTTTCCCTTTGAAATTAATTCACATCAGTGCATCATATGCTAGCATATGTTGTCTCCTCAAAGAGGCGGACCATGGGTTGACTCCGTCCTTGTGACGGGCATGAAAGAAAGGCGCATGCATGCAGTCAGTTCAAAGCTGCACCGTTTTGAAGAGTCTTGATTGAAAAAGGGACACTTACTTTTACGTCTACACGCATGCATGCATGTATGCATCGATCTGTCTGCGTGCACGGGCTTGCCAATGGTTCTGAGTTCCTCATGCAGTCCTCTTGTCTGTTTAATTTGGACAGGACAGCATGTGAATACTTATGAAGTCGGAAAGAGTGGATGGGATGTGTTGGATGGATTGCATGCATATCTGCTTTCTTTCTTTCTTTCTTTCTTTTTTGGTCATTCCCTCCCTTCGTGTTCTTGTGAATTCAATTGGATGCTCTGATCCCATAATTCCGGTTTTTGCCTCATTAATTTTTGTATGAATGAATGAAAGTACGTACATGCAGAGGGCGATTGGCAACACTCTTTTGTTCTGATTTTCGTTTTTCGCTTTTCGGATCTGTTTGTAAATTAGGTTGGCTGGCATACGGGATTGACATTCTGTGCTTTAGAGTTTCTGACTTCTTCTTTGGCTGGCACTTTCAGTCATGAACTGGCAGCGCTTTCTTTGGTTCATTCAAATAGGTTGCCAGGCTCTTTGCTTGTGTCGGTCGAGAAAAAACTGAACTGCTGGTGCATCAAAGCAAGATTCACTGTCTTGCTTTCTGTTTGCACATGTGTCGGCCGAGAGGGTGGTCTGTCTATAAGGACCGGAGTTCCGCTCCCAAAGAAGGGAGCCGATCATCTCATCTTGCTGTACGTGACGGGGGCTTTTAAGGAATGAAGTCGAGGAGGCATAATTGGGGTACAACAATTAAGTTAAATTAATTCGATCCGTCTGCATGTAATCAATCCGGCTATCCACTCGATGGATGAGGGTGGGTGTATGTGAGGGTTGGCGGACGGGCCGCATAGATATTTGATCTGACTATTCGTTTCCATTCGTGATAAAAGAGAAAGGACAGCAAAGCAAGTGTGTACCAGTGTTTTATTTATATCTTCAATCGCTTGTTCGCTCTCTTCAATCGCTCATGCATTCTCTCAGCCGAAAGTTCATCGCCGGCTCTTCAATCCGCCTTCTTCGAGCAATCGAATCAAAGTCGCCTGTTGCCTCGTGCATGACTTCCAAAAGAAAAGAGGAAAGACATACCCAATCCACCAAACAAGTCTGTGTGCCCTTGCATTAGTTCATTGTGTGGTTGCGCGCTTCGCAAGACGTGAAGAAATTTATTGGACTTCGTCGATCTCTCTCACTGCTTTGGTCTGTTTACTTGCGGGGCCGAGCGCTGCTTTTGTTTTTTCTTTTTCTTCTTTCACGTTTGTCTTCTGCTGCTGCTGCCTTCTTCTGGTCTTCTGTCGGTTTGTTTGTTAAATTCGCTTTGAATGTGCCTGAAACTCTCTCTCACTTTGCGTAGAAAATTGAGAGATCAGGAGGTGTTTTGGGGGACATGACAGCTCTTGCTGGAATGTATGCGGCCGTTTGCCCAAAACGCCCTCTCTGATGTATGCTGGAATCGAACCATGTACGCCGAGAGAGGAGGATACGGCCATCAATCAATTCATTCGATCGATGGAAGGAAGTTGAGGCCATGGCAATCAAGTTGAAACAAATGAAAGAATGAATGAGGGTACGTCAAGGGCGGGTGATGCACTGCAATGAACTGATCAAGTCGAGAATTAAAGGCAGAGACAGAGGGGGTGTGGGGGAGAGAGAGAGAGAGAGAAGGACCAGGCGGCCGTTCTGTAATTTCTCGATCTGTGTGTACGTCTGTGCCCATCCACTTACGTGGGGATGCACAGCTGCGGCCAACCAAGCAAGCAGCCAAGCCAAGAGACGCGAGAGGAAAAGACGAATTAAAAGAGAAGAGACTGGCCGAGCTAAGCAAGGGTCTAGGAGGGAACCGGACGTCCACATGAGAAGAGGTCAGCTTCCCCATCCACACCCAGTTGGTTGGATTGGTGGCAAGCTGTCCCTCTTCTCTCCAGAATTCTACGCAGGTCACGGAATTAACAAACTCCAATGTGTCCCTGTCCCTTTGTGGTTGAAATATAATTCTGGGTGCGTCCGGGGAACCCGATCCCTCCGATCCACTTCTTCTCTCTTCATTTCCCCCTGCAAAACCAAAAGAATCATGCACGGGAATTCTTCTGCCTGCTCTTCAACAGATGCATGCTTGTGGTGATGGACGAGGTCCACGCAGCAATCATTTGAGAGAGACCGAAAAGCATTGAGGGTCAGGAACCCGTCTACCGACGGCTCGCTGACTTCCGCTGACTTCCCCACAGTAATCCTTATGAATCTCTCTCCTTCTCACAAAAAGAGAATGACCAAATGCAAAAGACCTCAGAATCAAATAAGGTCTCAGTTCCTTTTCTCCGCCCGTTGTTTTTCTATTTTTGTCTTTGTTTGCTTCGCAAAATATGAAGAGAATTGTTGGACATTGTAGCCGCGTTGTCTGGCAATGTCTGCTTGGTTTTCTATTTATTAACCCAGCTGTGAAATTGCAATCAAGAATTAAGAAGGCTCGTTTTCTTATTTTCCGAGTGTTTTGCATAGCATAGCATAGCATTGATGTTCCGGGTTTTGCCCGCGGTCCACTGGCGGAGGTCGGCTTATACCGTTTGGGATTTGCTCAACCTAGAAAGGAAGCGTCAGACCAATCCTTCTGTCCCGCCAGGACTGCCCCGGCCATCATTGTTGCTGAAACACTGACTGAAAGGCTCACTACAAAGGACTTTCATCGATCGATAACAAGCAGATTCGATAATCTCCCCCGAATCAAAACTATGCGTCTTTATGCTTCCGTGTGATCTTATTTGACTTAAACGGTGTGGCTGTCTACCTGTACGTCGCAGTATATGATAGATAGTTAAACAATTTATTTGCATGATGTATAAATAGATGCATTGATTGATTGATTGATTGATTGATATGTTCCGCCCTAGGGCCTTCCCGCTATGTCTATCTGTCGCCAGAGCTAGCAGGGCGCATATTGAATGAGAAACATATAAATTTAAAGAGACAAAATAGATTTGACTTTGATTGAAAACGTAGAATTCGCAAAGCATTGCCAGGCTGACACTGAGGCTGTACATCTCAACATTTTCTGTTCATCTTCATATGATTGTTTACAGTTTGATCTACTATGATCTAAATGTTTATGATAGTTATTTTTTTGCTTAAGCTAACTTAAGCCCAATCAAAAAATTTCTTTTTCTTTTTTTAAAAAGTTAAAACGTAGAGGAGATATCTTTTAATGCATTGTTATGCATTATCTATATTTTCTCCCTTTTTTAAAAAAACAGGCAGCGTACCTAGCAGCGTACTACAAGATTACAGGATTACATTATGTTCAGAGCCGGAGCCTTAGACCTGCGTACTAAAGATGTATGGTAAGCAAGAATAATTAGTCATGTTCAGTGGTTACGTCTTGAGGAAGTCTGTTAATCCAGAGTCGCTATCTGGATAGAACAAAAAGCAATCCACCAGATTCGGAAAGGCAAATTGCATTCAATATAGAATTTAATCAACTCTATGAGGCGCGCGTACAGTGCAACACAATCGGCTTGACAAAATTCGGATTTCCGCGGTTCGCCTTACAGCGGTGGTGCATACGGCGGCGGCTCACACGGCTCTTTCTGAATGACACACTGATACTTCTTAACTCCCCCCCTCTGTTGACTCAATCGATTTATGAGGGAGTCGACAGACTATCAATCAATGGAACTGCCCTTCAAGAGCGAAATCTTTAGGCCATGTGATCTCGAGTTTCTTCTATTTTGTAAGTCCATCAGCAAGAAGACAGAGAAGAGGAACAAAAGAAAGAGGAAAACCCCAAGTTGCAACCAAAGAAATCATTCCTGCCTGCAAAACGGTCCTGGGGGACCACCACTTCTCCATTGGCCCTCGAGAAGAGTTCGAAGCGAAAGGACGACAAACAGTCCCCGCTCGATTCAACACAGTCCGAACGTCCCCTTCCAGGATGCCTTTCTCATTATCGGAACGAAGCAGCTTGAAAGCTCCATAGTTCAGATTCCATTCATTAAAGAATGGAAGGAGGTCCTTGCCTGCCCTGGAGGGTATCGATCTACACTGCACAAGGCCGGTATGAAGGTCAGTGGTGGCAAGAAAAATCAAAGTGGAATAGGGAGTAGAACTGTAGACAGGATCAAGATCAGACAAAAACATCAAATCAGTCCAACCCTTATCAAGAAAAGAAAGAGGAAAAAAAGAGTCAGGGTTGGAAGGATCTCTCGATTGAAACTTTCTGTTCACTGCATGCACCCGAGGATAAGAGACACACTATGGGAACGCAGCTTCAATCTTTCGTCTGGGGATGGAAAGGAAACAAGTGTTGTCTTGTTCCTTCCAACTGTCTTCATTCCCCAGGATGGAGCGAGCTTCTTGATATCCTCTGGCATGTATTTCCAGAAATGAATGCCCAGGAGACGGTCTGAAAACTTCAATCCGACTCGGTCGGACGAAGCAACTTCAGTTAGAGATGTAAAGGCATTGAGAGCGCGAGAGGAGAGGGGCGTGGTCTGTCACGAGAGGGCTCTCATCGAGGTGAGAGTTCCTCTCTACTGAGGAGAGGAGGCGGTTGTTCATCTCGAGGGAAATCTCACCAACCACCCCGGAGCAAAGCACGTTCTGCTTGCCACTCCGATGATCTGCCGCCTGTCCGGTCTGGCTGCCCTCATCTCCACTGGGAGAGAGATTGTGTGGGTAAAGCTCCAATGCGCGTCTCCGAGTGCGAAGTTTCCTTTCACGACGATCATCACTGTACAAAGGGTCAGTAAGGTTTATAGAGCTTTTCACGTTGTTGTTAAGGGGAACTTAGAGGGCCGTAACTTCTGTTGATCCATATATATCTAAAGTAGTCGATTTGTAGAAATCCCTTTCATAAAAGAGCCATTGACAGATCGATGGGTGGGGGGATAAAGACGTGTAATGACTGGGATGGAAATGGAGAGATCGGACCCAAGCTAGAAAGACTGTAACTGAATTCACTTTATTTCTTTTCTTTTGAACTTCTCTATTTGTATTTCATTTCTTCATTTCTCTCACAGGACCTGGTCTCTCCCTTCATAGAGCGTGTTGCTGCTGCCCCTACACGACAAGGTCCAAATCGCAAGGGTCATTGCAAGACCTCTGGTCCGTTCATGTTTGATACGACATGTGTGCCTGTGTCTGTTCGAAACTCTATCCTCATGCAGCATTACAGACACATCCATCCTTCTCTTTCCTGACTGATTAACACTTAGAAGGAACAAGGTAACACTTATTTCCTTTCAATCCCCAGACGAAAGATTGAATGGTCTTACAACAGAACTACCACGTACCGCAAAGCATCTCCCTTGCGTTTTATAACAGGAAGGGTGCCTAACATCATTTTCATGCCTGGTGATCCCGTTGTTTTTTTTTCCACCAAGTTCCTGTGCACACCACTTCAGAATTCCTGTCAATCCTTGTTCTTTCTTGTTAACCCCAGAATAATTAGTCATGTTCAGTGGTTACGTCTTGAAGAAGTCTGTTAATCCAGAGTTGCTATCTGGATAGAACGAAAAGCAATCCACCAGATTTGGAAAAGCAAATTGTATTCAACACAGAATTTAATCGACTCCATGAGGCGTGCGCACAGTGCAACACAATCGGCTTGACAAAATTCAGATTTCTGCGGTTCGCCTTGCGGCGGTGGTGCACACGGCGGCGGCTCACACGGCTCTTTCTGAATGACACACTGATACTTCTTAACTAAGCCTTTTACCAAACGGTGCTGAGTTACTGCTAGGTATAGCTACGTACTGCTGACCCCCCCTACCCTACGGTTTTCTGATTTCGTTTGGGAACCCCTCCCGCCAATTAACGCATGCGACGCACGGGGCCGCGATCGATACCGCGCGCCGGCGCGCGCGCGATCATTGCGCGCGGTCGAATCAATCGATCCACGAGATCGAATGCATATGATCGCGGTTTTCCAATGATTTTCATGCATGCAGACAATTGAAACGTCCCAGATTCAGTGTCGTCCACTCCATTGGAAGGCACACAGGCTTGGCAAAGTAAATTTGATTCGTCCGTCTGTGTATGAACCAGAGAGAGCACTCGGAATTGACATCCGTCGCCTAACTTAACTGTATCGGTGTGCACAGACGTACAGACGTATCGACTGACGGATATCCTTTGGCCGTCTTCCCCAAAGCGGAGGAGAGAGAGAACACCAAGCGCAAGCAATTGAAAGAAGCTGACAGCATGGGAGCCAAGGTGTCGCAAGAGGAGATCCAATCAGATCTCTATTACTTCTTTGCCGGTCAGACTCTTATGTGAATAGATAGATATTGTGTGTCGCCGTGTGTGCATGAGTCGGGTTGTACAGGCATGTCTTCTTTCTGCTTTGGGTTAAGACTTCACTTTTATTGCCGCTTGAGTGTCGGACTCACCTCCCCTGAAGCGTCGAACAATCTTTGCTGCTGATTCGACGCTTTGACGCCAGTGCATTCTGCGACATGCCATTGGGCGTTAGCGGAATCCGTTTTCATGTACATATGTATCCAGCCGCTTGCATGCTTCCTTTCATGCGGTGTGTCCGTCTACATGAAAGCAGGCGGGAAAGTGGTTCTAGAAATCTTTTTGTCTATCTATTTACATCTCTCTCGATACATCTAGAGGCCCATCTGCCCGTCCGTGTGTCCGGACTTTGTGATGGACTCCGAAGGAAGGAAGGTAGGAAGGAAAGCCACATGAAGGAAGGAATCCCTCGTCCATTCGAATGGGGTTCGTGAAAGAGAATTAATCGATTGAACGGAGGCAGAAAGAAACTCACGCGTCCCTTCGAGTTCGGAAAGGGAAGAACACAGAAAGTCGTTCCAGGTCACAAAGCTGCCGTGTGTATGATGCAGAATCTGTATGAGGGGAGAGGTACCCGAAGCAAAGAAAAGAAATCCCGAAGAATAGTAACGTGAAGAAGTTCCGGAAGGCCATCTATCGATTGATCCCCCCCCTTATGATTGGATTGCCCCAAGTCTGTATGCGTCTGTTCATCCCCTTTTGATTGCACGTCTGCGCACATGCGTCTACCTCTAATCCCCTTTCCAATGCAGCAAATCCCGGACTTCAACAGAGCCTTGACATGACTTTCAACTCACTGGCTCGGTCAGTCAGGTTCCTTTATTGCCAAATAAAGTCACAACAAAGCAAGTGATCGATGGATGGACCTTCATGTGCTTCTGTCAGCTTTTTCTTTCCTAGCTCGGTTTCTCTGCGGGTCCGCCCACAGCTAAGTTTTGTCTTTTGAACAGAAAGCTGCACGCAAAATTCCCTTTTCTCTTTTTTGCATTTATTTTCATACAGAAAGCTGCATGAATGTATGAACAGAAAGCTGCACGCAAAATTACTTTTTTTTCTGCAAAATACTACCATCTTCGTTTTACCTTTCCACAGATATTCGACTGCGACTTTCGTTTTCTTTCTACCTTTGGCTGTTTTCTCTTCTTCTGTAATGTTCTGTTCTCTTCTCTTCTCTTCCTCCTCCCCTCTCCTCTCCTCTCCCATTCCCCCCTTTTCTTCCTCTTCTACTCTTTGCCTTCTTCTTCTTTTCTCCCACGCAGTCTGGAGCAATTTGGCGTTTTATTCTTCTTAGACTCCTCTCGGCCGCCCTCGTTTTCTCAATTCTTTTCTCGCTCTTTTTCCTTCAAACACTCTATGTGCCTCCCCCGTCCCTCCCCGCCCGCCTTCCGACGGATCGGAAGAATCCAGCGTCTGTGCCATTGCTGCATCATTCCACTGACTGTCCCGAAATAAATCTTGACCGACCTACCCTTCGTTCGTTCCGTGACGGTGCGAATCGAGTGGTTGCTTCCTTCCTTCCTTGCATGTCCCTGGCTGAATCAATCCCCTTTTTCCTTATATTAATTTCCCTTTTTCCGTATGCCCATGCATGCATCCCCCTTCCTTCCTGCAGGGGGGCAGAATCCGTTCCCTACTCCTACCTCGAGCCTGTCCTCCTCCAGACAATCGGGTCGGACCCCGAGTTCGGCCTCTTCAGGGGACTCGACGGCCGGCCCCTCTACACGGCCTCTGCGGTTTCCGGGAGGTGCGCCAAGTACGGAGTGGATCCTCGAGGCGACTCTCCGCTTTCTCTTCAGGACTTCCACTGCCTGGTGATGCTCTGGAAACAGACGTTGGAGGAATCCAAGCAGACAAGAGCAATGGTTGGTTGGTTGGCTACTTGGTTGGTTCGTTGGTTGGTTGGTTGGAAAGTCGAAATGGTGCCAGCATGGCGGTGTTTGTTGTTGCAAGTTGGGAGGGCACGTGAGTAAGTGAGTGAGTAAGTGAGTGAGTGAGTGAGTGAGTGAGTTGCCTGAGGGGGGGCTATATTGTCAGTCAGTGGAAAGGCAGGAGGAAGGTTATGCATCCGTAGAAGGAGTTCCGATTCCGAAGTGTTTTGTGAAAGGCATCGAAGCAGGAAGGAAGTGCAAATTTAAGGTTTGAAGACTCCACTTCTGAAAGGGCGACCAAAATAAGGCCCAGCCCCGAAAGCAGAAAGGGATTCAAATAGACAGGATGAATGAATCATGACAGGAATGAAAGACGGGCATGCCTGAACAGAGAAAAACGCAGAGAGAGTTTCCTTGCTTCCGATGAGTTTACAAAAAGACACAGCAACAACAGAGCATGCAGAAGGAAGAAAGGAGGGAAGGAAGGAGGGAAGGGGTTCTCCTTCTCCTTCCTTCCACTGCGAAGGGCAGGTAAAGGAAATGCTTGTAGAAAAAGCTGGCTGTTGCCTGATCTCACCAAGCTTTCGGATCGACATTCGTCTGCCCACTCAGGCACCCAAACGTCGACTTCATTGAGCAGAAAAATGCACACATCTACGGTGAGGTTTGTTCAGAAGTTCCTCTTTAAGGTTGTACACATGTTGGGAAGGAAGATTGGGTGAGGCACAAATCGTTCAAATTCTAGTCTGACCCCCCTTGCTTCCATCGGGCATTCATGTGTCTATCTGCAGTCAGCGGCCCAAAAGCAGTACGGCATGTCTCTTGAGCAAAAGTTCTCGCAGGATCACGCGGCAAGGGCCCAGGCAGAGAACGCACAGACCCACCAACGGCTTGTGTACAACCAGAACCTGGAACACAACTTTGCCTACGAGCACGTCGCCAGGGCCCAAGAAGAGAACGCAGAGACCCAGAGGCAGCTCGCGTACAAGAGACAGTTCGGGGAATGGGCGGATCAGGGCCTCATCGCAAGGCCGAGAGCGTACCGACAGCCGAAGAGATGCTGCGGGGTGTGCTGAGAATACGAACATCCAAATGAAGAAAAACTTGCGTGACTGCATTCATTTTTCCCCTTTCGTTGTGCTTTCTTAATTTCACTCTTGACTTGATAAGGAAGGAAGCAAGGGCGTCATTGGTTGATCCATCGAAAGGTCAAAAGACGCCTTCCTGACTACATCGACGAAGGGATAGAGAGAAGAAGAAAAAGAAGGGGAACGAAAAGCAGTGGGGTCAGAGTTGGGTGCCGTCGGGAGGGATGAAGAGAGGGAGGCGTAGGAAAATCGCAATTAAAGAGAGTCCGAAGTACAGTCAATGAGAGAAGGCTCATCTGCGTCTTTTCCCGCCTCCCTTTTGCCTTCTTGTTTTCTCCATTCTCTCCTTTCCTCGATCCACGCTCATGCATCTTAATTGTCGAAAAAAAAGCTGGGTGGAAGGGGGAACAAGAAAGGCGAGAGAGCTAGGGCTTTCTCAGGCTGCATGAAGTGAATGGAATCGTAACAAATCTATCGAAGTGAATGCTTTGTTGGTTTTTCTCTCAAATGTGTTCAGCTGCGCCGAAGTACTGAAGCGTGCCTTGGCTTCGCTGTTCCGTCTGTGCAGATGCATGCATGTATCTCAAGGCGCCCCTCTGTGGGCTTGCTGGTGCTGAAAAAGGAACAAAGACCCAACAGCAGACCAATTTAATCAAAGTGACTTCAGACTGCTTTTAGTACTAATTATATGATACTAATAGGTTTAAACTATTACATATATATATATATATATATATATATATATACATATCATATATTTAATACCTATGAAGCCTATACTGCCAGTCAATTTGTGTATACGCATGTCAAAAGAAAACTTTAAATAATATTACTAAAAAAAAATGTATTCGATTTCACTCAGAAAACTTGAATCATTCTAAATTAAACAAGTCTTTTTAACATGTTTAAAATTAAATAATTTGAATTATTAAACCTATAATAAACTTGTAGTACTTAATCAGCCTGAGTATAATACTAGGTGTACTATCTACCTACATAACCTAGCTAGCCAAATAGGTTCGCAGACAGATTAACATGCATGTGCAGATAGGTTTGCAGACACGTCACGGTTTACAGACAGGTTTGCGGCCTGGAGATGAGTTTTTGTTACCTAGCGTTACACAATAGTTTTCAGATAAAATCCTAGATAAAATCGTAGCCGTGGTGCTAGTCCAAGTCTGCTGTGCTTTATTATTTTAGCTTCAACGAAATAGAAGGTCCCGACTGACGCCAAACACTCGCCGCCAGCGATCGTTGCTTTCCTGCACTTGACGCATATGTGTCAAGATGCTTGCAGTATACTCCTGCTCTTTGCGGGCCTTTCGAATGATGGATTGCTGCACATACCTGCAGGAAGAAAGTCATGCACATACACACGCACACACAGACGCATGAGCCGGCATCAGGAGAAGGTGCATGGATGCATAGGGAGGATTCGGCTGTTCAAGGGGACTACTTAGAGATCCAAACAGACCACTGCACTTTCAGGGATGCACGGCATGAGGAATAAAGAAACAGCGAAAGAAGATGGTACACAGACAGTCGAGTCATATTGAAAGGAGATCGAGGCCCCAACCAAAGAAGGGAATGGAGAAGAATGGATAGCTTTCATTATTCTCATGTCATGCACCAGTCCGCTTTTTTTTTTGTCTCATCTCGTTTCACTGCTACTGATGCTAAGAGTGACGCTGTGCTGTCTTGTGCTCATCCTTGTCAAGTGTTCTCTCTGTCTGTCTGTCTGTCTGACTGACTGACTGACTGACTGACTGACTGACTGACTGACTGACTGACTGTCTGACTGACTGACTGACTATCTGACTGACTGACTGACTGACTGACTGACTGTCTGACTGTCTGACTGTCTGACTGTCTGACTGACTGACTGACTGACTGTCTGACTGACTGACTGACTGACTGACTGACTGTCTGACTGACTGTCTGACTGTCTGACTGTCTGACTGTCTGTCTGTCTGTCTGTCTTTCTGTCTTTCTGTCTATCTGTCTGTCTTTCTGTCTGTCTGTCTGTCTGACTGTCTGATTGTCTGTCTTTCTGACTGTCTGACTGTCTGACTGACTGACTGACTGACTGACTGACTGTCTGACTGTCTGTCTGACTGTCTGTCTGTCTGTCTTTCTGTCTGTCTGTCTATCTGTCTGTCTTTCTGTCTGTCTGTCTGTCTGACTGACTGTCTGACTGTCTGACTGTCTGACTGTCTGTCTGTCTTTCTGTCTGTCTGTCTTTCTGTCTTTCTGTCTATCTGTCTGTCTTTCTGTCTGTCTGTCTTTCTGTCTGTCTGACTGACTGACTGACTGACTGTCTGACTGTCTGACTGTCTGACTGTCTGACTGTCTGTCTGTCTTTCTGTCTGTCTGACTGACTGACTGTCTGTCTGTCTGTCTGTCTAACTGTCTGACTGACTGACTAACTGTCTGTCTGACTGACTGTCTGTCTGACTGACTGACTGACTGTCTGTCTGTCTGTCTAGAAGAAAAGAAGGGACAAGAAGAAACATAGAGTTTGTCTGACTGACTGACTTGTAGTAGAAGGGATGCACCCCTCGTGGAGGCCCCCCTTCAGTCGAGATCTGAATGTCCGGGGGGTCCATACAGGGGGGAGGCTCTCGGAGACCAAGGGCGGTCAGGAAGCGACCCGGCAGGGCCTCCTCGCCGGTCACCGGAGAGGCAAAGAGAGGGCCGATTTGCCCCTTCTTCTGCTGTGTTTCTTCTGAGCCTTCTTCAGCTCTGGAATCTTTCGGATTCTTCTGACTGGACGAGGAAGAGGAAGAGGCAGATTTGGAAACTTTTTGCGATTTGGAAATGCTTTGAGGAGATACACTGGAGGTTGATGGTCCCTGAGTGGCATCAGTTTTATTTGTTATCCGCACTCTGTTTTGCTTCTTTTGATCCACTCTTTCTCCCATGCCTCCTCTTCGTTTTCCCGTCTCTTGCGCACTTTCCTCTTCTTCCGTACCGCTGGCGTCTTCTCCTTCTCTGCTCTCTTGAGATTTTCTCACATCTCTCTGTGTTTCTTCTTCTGGCTTTCTCTTTGCAGAAGGAGAATCAGCGGGCTGGGGAAGGGCTGCGCTCATCTGCAGGAACAATGGAGACGTCGGTGGAGAAGGGGGGACGATCGAAGAGGGAGATTTGAGGAAGCGGGAGACTTTAAGAAGAATGCAACGACTAGAGCTCAGAAAAGTGAAAGACGGGAAAACACTATGAAAAAGTGGAGTTAGGAGACTGAGCAGGCAGGCGTGCAGAGAAAGACATACAGGAAAGAAGGACTGAAAGAGGGGGAGGGAGGGAGATCAAGGCCGAAAGGAAGGAAGGAAGGAAGGAAGGCTGAATGAATGATCGAAGGGATGCGATGCGACAGAACCAAAACGAGTCGAGTCGAACTCTCTCTCTTCTCTCCCTTTTTGCTTTCTTTCTTTCTGTCTGTCTGTCTTTCTTTCTTTCTTTCTCTCTCTCTCTCGACACACACACACACACACACACACACACACACGCAGGCAGGCAGCATGGGAGTGAAAAGGATTTGCAAGAGAGAGGTTTTTAACTTCGGCTCTTCTCTGCTGCTGTCAGTTTCTTTCTTCGCGTCCTGGGGGGAAGGAGAAGAAGAAAAAGACTCGTCCCCATGTACCGGAATCCCTTCCCCCTCTTGACGGTACCCTTTTCCCTCTTCTTCTTCTTCTTCTTCTAGCTGCTTTGCCCTCTTCTCGTCTCCCTGGGTAACGGCTTTCTTTTTCTTTTTCTTCTTCTTCGTCACCTCCCTGCAAAATAATGCATGCATTTACTTTCATACAGGTGCACTTTTATGAAAGTAAATGCATGCGTCTTTTTATTTTTCTTCTTCTCTGTCACCTCACTGCAGAAACAACCGAAGAAGGAAAGTAATTCCAGTTCTTGCAAGGAGATCAGGTGAAACGGGAAAGTTCCCTCAACAGCCCTTGGATTTAAAGTTGAAGCTTTCAGTGGGTGCAGATCTCCTGTAAAAACACACACACCAGTAAGAGAGAGACAAACAAACAAACAAACAAACAAAGAAAGAAAGAAAGAAAGAAAGAAAGAAAGACAGAAAGACAGAAAGCCGGACCGCCAAAACAGGGAGAATCGACATCACTTCAGCACGAGAAGCAGACACAGACCCAGGAAGCTTGACAGACAGGTGACCAAGGAAAGAGGACGGACGCAAAGGAGAGAATGGAAAGAGAACACACGCACGGAGGGATCAACCTAGACACAGTGTTCCTTCCAATGAAACCTGAATGCTGCCAGTGCGGCGTACCTCTAGACTTACTCATTTCAATCAATGGCCTTCCAATAACACCACAGCAGCCTGCCCTCGCCTCATGCATTCAGAAATTGCCCCCCCCCTTCCCCCCTGCCCAGACAACCGACTCTGGTTTGTTGCCTCCAAACTGCATCCATCCATCCATCGAATATTCAGGCATGCAAACAGCATGCAGGAGACCGTCAAAGGAAAGCAGATGGGCTCAGCGTAAATTCAGACTAAAACAAATTTCCCTGTATTCAAGTGGCGGACCACCAAAGAGAGGAAAGTGTGCCGACGGATGCAGAGTTCAGACGCTGGCTGCATGGATGTTTCAACCACCAGCTGACTTCTGCGCGCTCATACATGACTTCCCATGCGCCTTTCTGGAAATCAACGCATGTGTAATCCCTGACTGCGCCTGTCCTGCACATCCTCTTAGTGATCAGAAGGACTAGCGCTGTCCGCTTCTGTGTATGCTGTGGCGGCCGGATCCAGGCCGGTTTGGTATTCTCAAGTGCATGCACACTATGAATTGCTCCGAATGCAGTTGTATGTATACACGGCCTGAACCTTCGATCAGGATTGCATGGCCGCAGCAACGTGCACACGACTTATGAGCTGACCATGTCACCGAAGAGATCCATTTTGCGGTCCAAGTGGAAGTGAAAGAGATGAGACCGAGCGCCGGTATATATTCTCTTTGGCACCCGCCTCTTTTCAGTGTGTACGGAACTGAAACTTCTTACCTTTGTGCATCCAGTACTCAACAGTATGCTGTTCCGGTCACCCGGGAACGCGCCTTCGCAGGCCTTTCTGAAATGCCTGAAGGAAGGACCCTTGATGCACAGTCCTCCAAATGCAGCGCACTGAGTGTACAAGAAGACTGCATGGAAGTATAGCCACGGGAACCGTGGAACGTTGGTTGGCTGCTTGCATGGGTCCGTGCAGACTAGCTGTCTCACGTACATTCATGCATGCATCACTCAATGCAGCGCATGAGAGCGCGCGGTGCGAGCGAATATTAATGCGATCAGATGCGAAGCTTCCATCCCTTTGTATAGCATTTTGTAGCTCATCCGCGTATTTAAAAACTCGCGTACGCGATCGTGCATCGATAATCGTGCTTTGTAGCTCATCCGCGTAGTGATAATGAATCGACAATCGTTGTAGCGATCGTGCCTTTTCTGGTGAAGAAAGAAACGTAATATATAAAGCACGTCACATGCAAAGGCTTAGCCGTTTAAGTAAGCTTTGCTTAGCTTCTCACTCTAATGAATCTCTTCATACAGAACACTATAAAGGAAGTGTTTATCGTTTGTCTAGCAGTCTGTTTGGTTTATGAAGGGTCGTACCGTTTCTTATGAAGACAATCGTGCCTATTTGAAGCACGCATGTATGCAGATCGATCAATTACTCATCCATGCGCACCGCCGGCGTTGTGGGCCCTCGCGGCCAGTAGCATGACATGGGCGAGCCGCTCGTCTCTCTCTGTACACCACATTGTCAACACACCCCAGCACATACACATTTTACATTCATACCAACTCACTCTCCCCTTTCGTCGAAACGCTCAGAGGAGACGAATCAAGCAAGTATTTCATTAACAGAAGAATCACTGACATTCATTGACAGTTGAGGCTAGATAGTCTGCTCTGCCCCCCTGTCCTTCAGCCTTAGGCTGCGCTCGTAATGAGCATTCACTTTCGAACCAGTCGTCACTAGTTCTTCTTTTACTCAGCTGGCTTCTACCGCTGCTTTTTGTCATTGCTGACATGCTCGCCTTGAGCTGCACCTTTACCTCTCTCCCCTTTTTTTTTTTTGCTGGCTTCTGCCACTGCTTTTTATCATTTCTAACACGCTCACCATGAGCTGCACCTTTACCTCTCCTCCTTTTTTTGCTTAGCTGGCTTCTGCCGCTGCTCTTTGTCATTTCTGACACGCTCGCCATGAGCTGCACCTTTACCTCTCCTCCTTTCTTTGCTTAGCTGGCTTCTGCCGCTGCTCTTTGTCATTTCTGATACGCTCACTATGAGCTGCACCTTTACCTCTCCTCCCTTTCCTTTCTTCTCACTCCTCTGGCATCAAGAGCTCAGGCGCAATTAGAAGCCCCTTACTAGCCTCTAACTCAGCACGTTCGTGCACTTGAATCTTGCCTAGAAGATCTGACAATCTCACTAACTCTGTGTACGATGCCTCCTCCGACATCTCTTCATTGTCTGCCTGGGTAGCTATTTGGAGACACCTGCGAGCCACATACTCTTCTATCATTCTCACCCCCCTTGCCGTCTCTTCTTCTGTATCAGCCTTTCTGCCCGACTCCTGGTGAGACCCGCCTGCTCCACGCCCTCCCCTGAACAGAGGAAGCTTGCGAAGGGGGCAGGCCTTCTCCGCATGATGGAATCCTTTGCATTCAATGCACTTGTGGTTGATAGCAAGACAGCGCCCACTGCTGTGCTAAGTTTCTGTACACAGGGGACATAGACGATCAGAAGACACACTAGGAGAAACCCTGGTAAACCGTGGCTTCTCAGTGTCTGTCTCTGCCCGTCTCGCTCCAAAGGCGAAATCATTTCTGTTTGTGCCCCCCCAACTTCTATTCTTCTGCCGCCTTCTTTTCTCGTCATCAGAGGAATCACTAGACGACGAGCCAAACAGTTCCAGATCGGAATCATCAGATGAAAGGCCTGCCTCCGCTGTATACGTCTTCAGCTTGTCTAGGACGTTCTGGATAAGCTTAATCTCTGTGGCAGTCAAGGAGATTGCCAGAGAGCTCCGAACAGATCGGGGCAGGGACTTTCTCAGTCTTCGCGAGGCCACTTCCTCTGAAACTGTCCCCTTCGCTGTCTTATGTTCCTGCCACTTCGTTCTGAAGGTGGAGACGATGTCGGCAACATTCTTGATCTTCTTTTTCTTGATGAGCTTCTTGATGTAGCGAGAAAAGCTTTGGATGACGCTTTCCGCCTGCGATGTGCGTTTCGCTGCTCCATCCTTGATAGAATTGGCTAGCTCTATCCAGAAGTTCAACTTGGCGATCTTTTTTGTGAGCTTCTCTTGGTCTGTTCCAGTTGCCGCATACTTCTCTGCCATCTCCGCCGCACAGTCAATCTTGGCTGTGAACTCTTTGTCATCAACCGCACCCGATTTTGTGATGCCAATGATCATGACAAAAGAGATCTTTGCCTCATCGTATGCAATGAAAGGAAGCGAGAGAACTGCATGCGTCACTGCTTTCTGAAGAGACTGGACAGAAGGCTTGTGCTTTGCCCATATGATGGAATCTGACGCAACTCCGGTCTGCATCTTCACTTCAATCTCAAAGCTCTCAACCTTGTAAGAAGAACAGACACCGCGCAATGTGGCTTGTTGACCACAGTAAGCTTTGCGTAGCTTCTCACTCTAATAAATCTCTTCATACAGAACACTATAAAGGAAGTGTTTGTCGTTTGTCTAGCAGTCTGTTTGGTTTATGAAGGGTCGTGCCGTTTCTTATGAAGACAATCGTGCCTATTTGAAGCACGCATGCATGCAGATCGATCAATTACTCATCCGCGCGCACCGCCGGCGTTGTGGGCCCTCGTGGCCAGCAGTATGACATGAGCGAGCCGCTCGTCTCTCTCTGCACACCACATTGTCAACACACCCCAGCACATACACACCCTACATTCACACCAACTCACTGTTTAGGCCGCGTGTATGTAACAAAGAGACTTATTGAAAACGGTCTGGAAGAGATTCCAGGTGGGCTACAGGGTGTGGTCTGAGCCTCGGCAATGCGGCACATGTCCCTGCCGTTTGCGGCCCGGGGGGTGACCAGGCCGTGACCTCTATAAGATAAAATTTTGGAGGTTGATTTTTCATAAACCATATAAAGAGTTGGACATTCAAACTATCAGTACATATAAGTCTATATACCCTTCAAGACTTGAACGACATATATGGGCCATGTTGCGCAACTCCGACGCTCCGGTAGCAGAACTGTAAGGGACCTGCATTCATTTATTCATTCGTTTTAAATTATTTAAAAAAACATAAACGACTAATAATAGATGGAAAGAAATGCACATAAAGTCATTCATGGAGACTTTTCTACTGTCCGAATGCCCAAAACAATGGAGTTCGGATTCAAGGTCTGCAGGGGTGGAGACTTCTCTTTCAATTCTATTCCAGCACTTCGGAATCCAAGCCCCTTCCCCCTCTCACCCTCTTATCGTTATTTCCCTGCAGACATGTAGAGACAAAAAAGAGGAACTAGGAGGAAAAGACAGACATGCACCAACAGTCAAAATGAAGGACAGAAGAAAAGGAGACGAAGGTGCGATTCCTTTCAGCCCTTTCAGTTCTTTCAGCCCTCTAAGGACTCCAAATGACTCCAAGCGCTCTGCAACTGCATGGACAGATAGATCTCTTTCTTATATTTTCTTCTCATCTAAGGTAACAGTCAAACAGCGCCTCTTCAGCCTGCAACCATGGTTTCTCTCGCAACAACGAATAATCATATATGAATCAATCCTCAGTGATCACTGATACCCGATAGCAGTCAAACACGACGGACGAAAGAAGAGAAGAGAACACACTACACTCCGTTCGGTTTCTCTTTCTCAGAACTTGGAAGGTTTCAAAAGTGGACAAGAAGGGGGAAGTCTAACGAGGCAAGGAAGTGAAGAATGAATGGGTGATCTGAACCTGAAGACACTCCCTTTAACTTGAAGTGCTTTAAAGTTTCACTAAACATCGCTTCTTCTCTCACAAGAGACTGCAACCACCGCTTCCCAGAACCAGTGATAACAAACGAGTCCCGCAAGCTAGCCCGCAAGACTTTAACCACCCACACTCGCTCGCACAAATTCTTTGGCACCCTTTATTCTAGATGAACACACGGTTCTTCCATTCTTTTTAAATGGAAGCACCATGCATGTCGAGTACCCAAAAAAAAAAGAGAGAACAAGCAAGTAGATGGACGGCCAAGTCGCGCCAAGATATTTGAACATCAAATAAGGCCAGAGACGCACTCGAGACAGCCTCAAGCGATCAAAAGACAGACAGACGTGATGGTTACAGCAGGAAGACTATTGAGTCCCTCATATGGTATCACTCGGCCCCCGTTTTCAGTGGAAAAAAAATCTCCTCTGCGTTGGGGTTCAGATCAGCCTTCCTTCCTTCCTTTCTGCTTCCTCATGCTTTTTTTTTCTTTTCTTTTCTCTCTTTTTGGTCCTTCCTCTCCCCCAGTTATCTTCACTTTCTTCTCAACGTGCCCCGACAGAAAGACAGAACGAGAGACAGAGAAAGAATGAAACAGACAGACAGAGAAAGAATGAAGCAGAAAGATAAAGAGGGTCACACACTCACTCGTCAGGGTGAATCATCCAGCGGAGACACCATACAGGGAGTAGAGACAAGCAGAGGCCAGAGGAGGGTCCACCGAGGAGAGGAGAGGAAGAAGAAAACGAAGCACAGGAGCCCGACAGACAACCAGGGGAAGGACGGGGAGGGACACCAACTAAGACCAGGGAATGGAATCTTATCACCCGAGCTCTTCTGCAGACACACATGCACAGACAGCAGAAAAAGGGAACGAGAAAGCGCCAATGAAAAAAAGTGTGGAACAGCGAAAAGAAAAAACAATTTCTCGTAGCCTGAAGACGCTGTGCTGTCCAACCGCTCTGCATGCCTTCATAAAACCTCTTTTCTGTTGCTTTGAGAGATCTACAGCTTCATTTCTTTGAATTTACTTCCCTTCCTTTCCTTTCCTTTCTTTCTTTCTTTCTTTCTTTTTTCCTTCCACTTCTTCCTAAAGTGCTCCAAAGAAGAAGGAGAAAGAAATGAACAGATACCGACTGACCGACAGGCAAAGATCCCTTCGCTGACCATGCGGACTTTCAATTCTTTCGCTCCCTTACCCTTCTCGTCCTTTCACAAACTGACCAGGTCCTCTGGATGTCTTGGCCTTCCCGTCTCCCGTTCCCGCACTCTCCAGTCGTGACACCGCCGCCACCCCGACTCCCATGCACTCTACGCCCGCCCCTCCCTCCTTCCCTCCCATACCCCTTTATTCCCCCCCTAGCTGCCCTCAACCACCATCTCTAAGCCTCCGGCCATCGATCAACAGACGACGTGACCTCTAACATGCGAACACACACTCCAGCAGCCTAGACAGCAGCAGAGAAGCAATGCAAATTCAAGACCGCGATTGAAGAGAACTAGAAGCACAGTGAAGCCTGATGAGCTGCCGAAAGTGAGCGAAAAAAGAGAGAAGAGAAATTTTAAAGAAGAACAGCGAGAGAACAGAAGAGACTTCTTCCTATCCCACACAGACATACAAGAGGAGACCAAATGAAGAGAAGAGAAGAGACTGTCAAACAATCGATTCAAACGAAAGAACATGACCACGCCACAACATTACAATTACGTCCTTACAGCCAGGCATCTTTTAGCAAAAGGAACTGCAGGAAGCGAGTGAGTAATCAAGCTCAAGCACACCCACAGTCTCTTGCTGATCCGCACATTGCGCCGCTGTGCGATCGAACACACGCACGAGCAAGCACATAGAAAGCACGGACAGATTGCGAGCCCCTAACCTTCACCTAAATATGGTTAGTCAGCCGCGGCTTCCCCTTCTGATCTATCTTCCGATCAGTGGAGTCATTTTGCTCGCAGTCAATGTGACGACTGGCTGAAATCGCCGACCATGCAGACTTTCAATTCTCTTGCTCCCCTGCCCTTCTCGCCCTTTCATAAACTGACTAAGTCCTCTGGATGTCTTGGCCTTCCCGTCTCCCGTTCCCACACTCTCCGGTCGCGACACCGCCGCCACCCCGACTCCCATGCACTCTACGCCCGCCCCTCCCTCCCTCCCTCCCGCACCCCTTCATTCCCCCCCTAGCTGCCCTCGACCGCCATCTCTAAGCCTCCGGCCATCGATCAATGGACGACGTGACCTCCAACATGCGAACACATACCACAGCAGCAGGGAAGCAATGCAAATGTAAAACCGCGATTGAAGAGAACTAGAACGGGGTTGCAAGAAAAATTTTTTTTCGAAGCCTTTCTCGCCAAGATCAGATGGGAACCTCGCCTGTCAACGGAAAGAAAGAGGCATCTAGCTTAGTCTACCATACTGCTTTCGATCGACGACGCAGATGTCTGCCTCAGGAAGGAAAAGGGAGACAAGGAGGAAAACAACAAAACTGAGGTGATTACAGTGGGCGTGAAGGTGAAGAGAAACCAAAAAGACCATCTAGGTTGGCTGGAAAAAACAGCAGAAGGCAAGCAAACGCCAAAAACCTGACTGACTTTTTTAATCATCCCATTCCCCAGTTTTCATTGGAGGTATGCCTCCCGGTCTGTACCTCACATCTGGAGCACTTTTCAAGGTAAAAGAAACGCTCCGTGACAGACTGAGCTCGGGTAGGGAGCCTAGAGAAAGGATTGCAGTCATCGCAGCTGTAGGATGGTTAAGAGATAACTAGGGAGGATTTCTAGAGCCATTCATAGGACGCACAAAAGAACTGATCGTTCGGTTCTTCTTCTAGACATTGTTGTTTCTCCATAAACTACAATACATCACAACACCGGTGTCAATCTGTGAAAAGACGCATGCAGCAAAAGCATGCAGACTGAGGCAGGCCGGCAGACTAAGCGCGTGCGTCAAACACGCGGCGGCGCGATAATCAGGCGATGACACGTTGGCGGCGCCAGGCATCAGTACTACAACATGCCCGCCCCTCTCAGACGTGTGTCCTCACACGTAGTCAAACCTGAACGGACACACTTTTACCAAATGCAACTGGACAAGACATTTGTTCACTGACGGCCAGATACACGAGACTGCAGTGAATCAATCGATCTCAATCGACCCGCAAACGACCCATCACATAAACATCCCTCGACATGTTGGCATGCCACAGCCAACAAGATGAGCAGGCATCGGCTTGCATGGACCCCTTCATGCAGCCGATCATGGAAGAACACCCATTCAGACTGGATGCTCCACATTCAATCACCAGACAAGTGACTCCATGCATTAAACGGTGCAAGAAAAATAAATAGACGGAAGAAGAGAACAGAATACATGCATGTGCGCACGAAAGGCATTGAGAAGGAAACCTGAACATAGGAAAGAGAAAAGCAATAAAAAGCATACAAAAGAGAGAAAAGAAATAGGGAAAAACACAGAGAAAGATGCAGAGACGATGACAGAGAGAGAAGACGTTGTTACAAGATAGAGAGAAGAAAACTGCATCATTCATTCATTCATGCATTCATTCATTCATCCATTCATTCTCACTTCCCTCGTCCTTCCCGCGACCCCTCAGGAATAGAACAAGAGTGAGAGAAAGTCATGCACAAACATTTACTCATATGCATTCATTCCTTTTGATTCTTAGTCTCCTCACTTCTTTCCCCCTCTCCCTCCGAGAGGCCTTCCAGGCCGCGCCAAGAACTCTCTGATTTTCGAACGAGCATTCAGAAGATTCTCTGATGGCTCCCACGTGGCATTCTCTTCTGAATCCCCTTTCCAGTGTACGAAATACTCCACACTACGACCGATCTTCCTCTTGTCGAGGACTGTCTCTACTTCATGCTCTTCTTCAGTTAAGTGTGGAAGGCGCACCGGCAGAGGATTCTTTTCAGACTGTCCTTCTTGCAACAAATATTTCTTCAACCAAACCACATGGAGAACTGGATGTCTACTGACCCCCTCAGGAAACACCAGTTCGTATGCGACCTTTCTGACCCGTTGGTCTACTTCAAATGGCCCGTACCACAGATATGTAAGTTTCTTTCGATCTCCCTCCGGTGTCTTTGCTCTGGCAAAGAAGTTCCTATGGACCATAACCCAATCCCCAGGCTTGAATTCTTCTTCTCTTCTTTTCTGGTTGTAGTAATGTGCTGCTCTCTCCCTCGCTCTCTCCAATCGGTCTCTCACCTCCTGAATGATGTTCATCCTCTCCTTCAAGTCTTGTAAAGCTTCAGGTGAGGATGGGTGGGGGCAGAGAAAACTAGGGAGAGTGAGTGGATCTCTTCGTTCAATGACATGGAAGGGAGTGAATCCAGTCGACTTGTGGACGCTCGTGCGGACTGCAAAGGCAAGCATCTTCAAGTGCTGGGGCCAGTCCTTCTGATGGTCTGCGATGAAGCACCGAAGCATCTGCTCAAGCGTCCGATTCTCGATCTCCGTCTGTCCATCTGTCTGAGGGTGCTGAACAGTTGACATCTTAAGCTTAGTTCTACACAGGTGGAACAGTGTTTGCCAGAAGTTTGAGACAAATCTGGAGTCGCGATCAGAGATAATTGATTGTGGTATGCCATGCTCATACACCACTTCATCGAAAAACTTTTGTGCTGTCTCTCAGGCTCCGGCTGTCTCTCTGGTGGGAACAAAGATCGCCCACTTACTCAACCTGCACACCACGTCCATGATCGAGTCAACTACCTCTCCCTTGAACTGAACAGGCGGAAGACCAGTAATGAAATCCATTGAGAGATCGTGAAAGGGAGACTCTGGCATAGAGAGTGGTTGAAGAAGGCCTGCAGGCTTTTTGTTCGACGGTTTGTTCTTTGACACACATCGCAGTGAGCGACGTAGTGCATCACCCGCTTCCACATATGTGGCCAAAAGAAGTCTGCAGCCAGTCGTCGGTAGGTCTTGTCCACTCCAAGATGCCCAGCTAAAGGAGAATCGTGACACTTCCAGATGACTTGCCTTTGCAGTGTCTTCGTCGGGATCGCCAGTCTCCTCTGGTCATAGTACAGAAGTCCCTCCTTCACCGAGAAATGACTCAAACGCGAACGCAAGTAGGCAGGGGGGGTGCCTTGGGTAGGAGCATGAGTGAGGAAAGGAAGGAGCTCCTTGAAGAAAGAGTCTTGAGCATACCCCTTCCTAACTTAACCCAGAAACTTTGTATCTGGACAGACCTTTCGAGTGCTCTCCATCTGGACAATTCGGTCTCTTTCCTTTTCATCAGATCTCTCCTCTCCTATCTGCTTCTGCGTTCTGGTTCGAGACGGTCGACGTAACAGCGCGTCTGCTACAACGTTCTTAGAGCCAGGGATGTACTGAGGAACAATGCCCAATGCATTGAGGAAGATGGCCCATCTCTTCACTCTGTCGGGGCCTTCGATCAGACCCCCTGAAGTGCCGAGCCACTTCAAGCTCTCGTGATCGGAGTAGACCTTCGTGGTGTGATTTACATAAATGCGGAAGGTCTTCACTCCAAACACAACTGCCAGAAGCTCCTTCTCCCGAATCGGATACTTCTGCTCAGCTTGAACGAGCTTCCTAGAAGCAAGGGCTACAACTCTTAGTCCATTCACTCTTGGATCCCACTACATCAGAGCTGCCGCGATGCAGATCTCTTTCTCTGACGCATCAACATACAAGTCGAAAGGGCGGGTGGGATCTGGGATAAAGAGAAGAATCAATTCTGCAATCTTCTCTTTCAACTCCTTGAACGCTGCTTCACAGACCTCTAACCAAACAAACTCGACCTTCGCCTGGAGAAGAGAAGTGAGTGGGGCTGTGACATGACTATACTTGTAGATGAATCTTCGAAACCAGTTGCACAGTCCCAAGAAGATATGGAGCTCATGTTTGTTCTCAGGCTTCGGCCAAGTCTGAACGAGCTCTGCCTTCTTCGGCTCCATTCTCACTCCTATATCCGAGATCTCCAGCCCGATATACACAACTTTTGGGACAAAGAATTTACACTTGGAGATCTTCACATAATACTCGTCTTTTCTCAGGCATCCAAGGACTCTCTGCAAATCCTCTTCATGTTGGTCGACCGTCGGGGAGTACACGAGGACGTCATCGATCCAAGCAAATGCGCAGTTATCCAGAACTTCGCGAAGGCAAACCTAAATAGCTCGCTGGCTGGTCGGCGGTGGGTTACACATCCCAAAAGGCATCACCAGCCACTCATAGTTGCCGTACCAGGTGCATATCGCTGTCTTTGGTTCGTCACCCAGTTGAATGTGAAGCTGATAGAAAAACTGCCGCATGTCAAGGACCGAAAAAATCTTCGCTCCGTGGAGATGGTCCAATAATTCTTCCGGTCTGGGCATCGCGTACTTGTCTTTGATCGTGATCTTGTTGATGGCGCGGTAGTTGATGCACATCCGTAGACTCCCATCTTTCTTCGCTACAAAGAAGGCTGGTGCCGCAAACGGAGAGACAGAGAGACGGATGAATCCCTTTGCCAGCAGGTCATCCAGTTGTCTCCTCATCTCATCAAGCTCTCCAAAAGAAAGTCGGTATGGCGGCCGAGTGGGAGGAGGGTGTCCAGGCTCCAGATCAATCGCGAACTTGACTGACCGTCTTGGGGGTAGCTTGGGGATCTCGTCGCAAAAGATGTCCCGATACTCTCCCACCACCCGTCGAGCTGCAGGGTGGAGGGAGGGATCACTCATGACTTTTGACCACCCCCTATGGAGCGTTTTATCCTTCTCCCTCTCTGCCTTCTCTTCTGCTATCTCTCCTTCTGGCACTTCCTTCTCTGTCTCTTCTTTGATCGCCACTGCCATTTTCGCCTCACCTGGGGGTTCTACCTCCAGGGTCATCGGCATAGAGGCCAGCACAGGCTCCACCATTTCCAACCTACAAAGATACACCTCTCGCACACGGCCCTTCCTGACCTCTCTTTTAAACTCTCTGCTGAAAAGAGTACGGACAGATGTCTGTGTCTGTGACTTGATAGTGACTGACCTTCCATGAGCCCCTGGGATTGGAATCTCCACTTCTCCTTTGCCCCAATGTACACGAGGCTCATGTTCGATCAGCCACTTCATGCCCAGATAGATATCATAGTCGTTATCGAGGTCAGCCAGGGTGAACTTCATTCTCTGGTGGTACCCCTGAATGGAGAAGGCCAGAGGACTGGTATACTCGCTAACCGTAGTCACCACCGTCTGCTCGTCTTCTCCCTTAATGGCCCCCCTGCACTGACGCAAATTTTGCATCTTCCTGATAGGAAGACCTTTGTCGTGAGCGAATTGGGCAGACAGAAATGTCTCCCCCGCCCCACAGTCTAAAAGCACTCTCACCGGAATGCCCTTGACAGTGCTTTGGAAGCGAATCATCTTCACCTTCCCGTCAGCACTGGCAGCGCCGATCATATTCGCCTGGTCGTACACGTAGGGGTCAGTGGGCTGCTCTCCCTCAATGTTCATCAAGAGCTCATTGTCAGGGAACCAGAATTCTTCCTCTCCTTCTCTAACAACCTGATCCCCCTCTTGCCAGAATTCTTCCTCTCCTTCTCTAACAACCTGATCCCCCTCCTACCCTGCAGTTTGGATACTAGCTGCACGGCTATTCCAAGCACGCCCTCTCTGCCCCCCCTATGGGCGACCTCTCTGTGCGTTCGGTGGAGAGCTACGCGGTAGCCCTGTCCGTCCGACTGGCATCCATACCCATCGTCCTTTTCCACCACCGACGCCAACAGGTGGACCTCCCTAACCATTATACGCGGGTCTCTGCGGTCCCGAAGGACCCCATGGCCTTCTTCCGTACGGCTGCTGCAGTCTGGGAACATTTGACCCGAACCTCCTCTGCAAAGACAAGAAGGATGGACAATCTTTCTGCTTACAGAGGAAGCACCGTCCTTGTTACATTAGTTTGGCTCTCTCTTTTAAAGAAAGAGAGCACACAGCGTCCAGCTGCATGGGAACAGGTCCATCAGCATTGGACCTACCCTGATATTTTCCGTTCGCTCTGCTGCCCCCAGTCTGAGCGTGCCTCTTTCGGTTCCCACCCCTTCCTTCCAAAGTCTCCGCTGCGATACAAGCCGCCTCCACTGCCTCCTCAAGAGTGGAAGGAGCTTTTTTGTTCACCTCGAGGCAAATCGGGTCAGGGATGGCCTTTTTGAAGATGTGGATGAGATCAGCAGGGGTCGATGTGTCTTTGATCTCTTCTGCCAGGTCCAGGAAGGCGTCCCCAAAGCTCTCCATGCCCTGTGCTTTCAAGTATTGGAGCTCCTCCAGTGTATCCCTGCAGTGATCCTGCTCCAGCGGGTCGATGTACGTCTTTTTCAGTGCTTCTGCAAAGTTTTGGAAGGAACGGAAGGGAGTTGCGCTTTTTTGCTTCCGATGGACCTACTTCTTCAGAGTCTTCGACAGATAGCTCTTCGAAACAAAGAGCCATCGACTCTCCGACACTCCCGTGCCCTGGCAATACTCTTTCATGTCTTCGAGCCAGTCAGAGACCTCATGCCGATCCCCTGCAAAGATGGAGGGCTCCCTCATCTTACAGGCTTGAGGCAGTTCTCCGTCGAGCAACAGAGGATGTTCATCGGCAGACGTCTCCACTTTAGCGGCCATGGTCGGAAACACAACTTACGTCCGTGGCTCCCGAACTTCATCTGCCAGGCTGAGCCTCTGCATCACAGAGCGCTGCAAGAGAAGTTCCTGATGCAGCTCTTGGAACTGCGCGTTGCACTCGGACTGAGTAATAAACTGACTGAATGTCCCTTCAGCCATTCAGTACAACCACAACACAAATGGATTTGATCAACGATAGCCTCTAGTCGAACGAGGCTTCTGCTACCCTGTAAGATGGTTAAGAGATAACTAGGGAGGATTTCTAGAGCCATTCATAGGACGCACAAAAGAACTGATTGTTCAGTTCTTCTTCTAGACATTGTTGTTTCTCCATAAACTACAATACATTACAACATCGGTGTCAATCTGTGAAAAGACGCATGCAGCAAAAGCATGCAGACTGAGGCAGGCCGGCAGACTAAGCGCGTGCGTCAAACACGCGGCGGCGCAATAATCAGGCGATGACAATCAGGCGATGACAATCAGGCGATGACACGTTGGCGGCGCCAGGCATCAGTACTACACCAGCAGGTAAAGTTAACTGAAACGCAACCGCAGAGTGCAACTCCCACCATCTGCCAGTTTCTTTCTCGACAGGCTACTCCTCTTCTCCCAGGCCTCATTCATAAGATGATCTTCTTCAACAAGGTCCTCCTGGTTCCTTAAAGATTCTCTAAAAAAATTTTCAGATTGTTAACACAGAGTTACTGATTGTTGAACGTTATTTGGATCGATCAATGTTGGAAATGGTTTGTTGTTGATGTTTATAGATGATCAAGCGTCAAGGTGTTGATTTTTTCCCCCCGGCGCATACTTCGACGCGTCCTGCAGCGAGTGAAACCGTTGTATACTCGAGCGGCGGGCAGCGTCTCTAAATTTTTCTTGCATGGATAAAATCGCGTCGATCGCACGCAGCCGGCCGCGGTCCGGGGCCCGGCCGGGGCCGCCCAGCGCGTACCGCCGCGCCCGAAATTTTTAGAAATTTTTAACGTGTGGATCATACAGAGACCCTTTTCAATCATAAATTCAATGTCAAATTAAACTGCCTTTGCGGAAGGTTTGTGGCTAACTTTGTGCAGAGGATTTCTGCTTGACTTTCGAGTTATATTATCGGTGCAAGCCGATACCTGGTAGTGGACTGCGGAGATTTCCGGCCCTAGGGTGGAACATATCAATCAATCAATCAAAACATAAAATCATGTGCTATCCTATCCTATCGCCTTATAAAAGGAAAAAATAAAATTCACCATCCGATAAAACGGTGACAGTGCTCTGCGGCACCACTAAATCACTTATCACATATCACTTATCCGGCCATTTTTTTCTTTCTCTTTTTTATAGAGTATGTGAGATTTCAGCTATATACAGAATAATACAGAATTTTAACTAAAAATGATAAAGTTATAAAACTGTAGCCTGAACACTTCGTTAGATTCCTCGCTGAAATCCTCGGATTTTTATAAAACGAAAGAAGGAAGGAGCTAGGGAAAGAAAAAAAGAAAGAAAGAAAGAAAGAAAGAAAGAAAGAAGGAAACAAAGAAAGGAAAGAAAGAAAGAAAGAAAGAAAGAAAGAAAGAAAGAAAAGAAAGAAAGAAAGAAAAGAAAGAAAGAAAAGAAAGAAAAGAAAGAAAAGAAAGAAAAGAAAGAAAAGAAAAGAAAAGAAAGAAAGAAAGAAAGAAAGGGAAGAAAGAAAGCAAGAAAGAAAGAAAGAAAGAAAGAAAGGAAGGAAAGAAGGAAGGAAAGAAGGAAAGAAAGAAAGAAAGAAAGAAAGAAAAGAAAGAAAGAAAGAAAGAAAGAAAGAAAGAAAGAAAGAAAGAAAGAAAGAAGAAAAGAAAAGAAAGAAAGTAAGAAAGAAACAAACAAAGACAGGAAGGAAGGAAGGAAGGAAGGAAGGAAAGGAAAGGAAGGAAGGAAGTAGAATCTGCTGCTGTTTTGGGAGACAGAGATGGGCGATGGTACAGAGATCCCTGTGCGCAAGCAGACAGAGACAGCGGTGGACAGATAGCCAAGCTTGGAAGCAGATCGGTCCCAGCAGTGTCAAGGAAATTCAAGAAGGCCATCTGACAGGCAACCAAGCAAATCAGAAGGCAAGGCCGTCCAGAAATTCAAATGCCGTCCAAGGTTTACCTAAAGGGCAACTGGAAAGCGATTCTTGAAATTGGCGTGAAAGCAATCAATGCGCTGTCTTTCCTACAGTCTTTGCAGGTGTGTAGACGGTCAGATACACAGCTTCCTCGACACTTCTTGTGTGCCTTGAGTGCCTCATCCTTCTCCTTGTTGAGTAGACGACGCACGCATTCTGTCGAGGGCCTGCTGTGTTTCTGCGGCGTTCTCCAGGTGCAGTCTCTCGATGTAAGAGCTCAGTCTAAACTCTTTATTGTCTGTAAGGAGTTCAATGCCTTCGTGAAGCTTCTTGGTCAGCTGGCGCAGGGCGTCGTCAAAATTTTCTGCAGCTTTCCTTACCGTCTCCGGACATTCTTCCGTTGGCATCTCCAACTCAACCATGACTTCTTCTGCAGCACGGAGCATCGTTTCTACTCTCTTCGTGCAGAACGCAAGCAAAGTCGGCTCGCTCGAAACTGGGGCAGCGGAGGAGGAGGAGCTGCTCTGCTCTGTGTCTATCGCCCCCGTCTCCATGCCAATCAAATTTTTGATCCTATCTTTTTGTCCGTCCCCACACTCGCTTAAGTTCACCTGAAGTCCTCTTGGCTCTTGGGATCATCAGTCCGTGACTATGGGCTACCTGCTTGTTTGAGCAGACTTGAGAAGTTCGATCAGATCTCTCCTTTTCGACACCATGCAACTATAGCACTGATAATAGCAGGCCATTAGCAGGCCTGTCAAAAATTTGATCGTTTAGTAGCTGGCCCGTCAAGGCCCGCCCCGGCCCCCGGCCCCCCGCGCTTCGCTTTCCGCGGGGGCATTTTCTACTCAAGTCTCCTTCCGGGACGCATTGAAATCCTGTTGGAAGTTCCATTCTGACAACTGCTTGGCAATTTGGCGCGTAGATTTTGAACGTCCTTGGCCGTGAAAGACCTTAGAGATTGATTGTGAAACGCGATCGATGATGCATTCCCCAATAGAAGCAGACCGGCAAAGCGACGCGTCTGAAGGGCCTACCTGTCGAATTTGCAGACAGGGCGCAGAGGTTCGGGAACTCGGAGACCTCATCCACCCCTGCAGGTGCACAGGAAGTCTTCATGACGTGCACCGTGTTTGTCTAGACACCTGGAGAAAGACGGGCTCTTCTTCAAATGCCTCTCTCCAGTGTACCGTCTGTTCGCAGCGCTACGTTCTTGATCTGAATTGGACCACGGAGTGGCGTGCGATTGTGTTTGGCTACTGCCGCACGTTTCTCTGGAGTCTTCTAATTTTGGCAGTTTTTGGATGTAGTCAGTTGTGCATCGGGAGCCTGTGCGAGCGTTGGGGGACTGCGCCCTACGGCTGGGTCAACTGGCATAGAGAAGGGTATGACAGTCAAATTCTTCCAAGTTTCGCATACCTTACAGTGAAATTCGTCCTTGGGGAATTGTATACGTGGGTTTTCTGGGGGTTTGATGATCCAATAGGGCTTCTGTACAGACGTCTTGATTATCCTTGGATGCCTGAAGCTCTGGAAGCGGAGGCGGCTTTCTTCACCAGTCTTGGCTTCATATACGCGTATCTGGCCGTGCAGCAAGTCAATCACCGCGTTGGTCAGCGCCCTCTGCTCGTTCATGTTCGGGCAGCTTTGAAAGCGCTGCTTGCCGGAACGATTTTGACGGCGTTTTGGATTCTCCTAGCAAAGGTGGCATCGAAGCACAGCCTGCTGAAGACTTTTCTTGTGGGGTTGACTGTCGCTGGAACTTTCTCTCTCTCCGTCTTCTGGTGGATGTCGTTCCACCTGTCTTGTGTCCTGGTTGTGAGTATTGCGTGGGACAGCCTTGTGACTTTTTGCTTTGGGAAGCCCTCATGGCAGGTGGGCGAGGGACTGATAGAGCGGTTGCTGCAGCTATTGAAGATTTGCAGAATTGTCCTCTTCGGTCCTTTCTGTTTCCTCTTGCTCGGACATTTCGACCACATTTCGTACCTGTGGCTCCTGTCAGTGAGCGGCTCTTCCCTTCTTCAAAAGAGTGCCGTGACGGTTCCGCCCCGTTTTCCCTCAGAAAAGGAATTCGAGTGGTTTCGACTTCAGGGGATCGCAACAGCCTATGCCGTTTGGGGGATCTATTTTTTTATCCTTTTGGCCCTTGTAACGCCTCTCACACGGGTATACAAAAGAGGGCGGTCACGCATGGCCTCTCACTACAGTGTGCGGGACCTGGGAGGCATCCGACCCTCACAGACCGAACCCCGGACCCAGACACAAAGTTGGATTCAGAGAGAGGTGCGTGAAATTCACAGAACAGCACCCACCGAGGTGGTACGGCAGAGAGCTCCACTGACCGGTGGGGAAGGGAGTCCCCAGTCTGCCATCGTACAAGAGGTGTTTTCTGCATCTCGACCTTTTCTGAACCGGCCCTCGGCTTCTCCTTTCAGAGCCTCGCTCTACCCTGAAGGAGAACGGGTCCGACCTACACCTCCCTCTGCTCCGAGCTTTGAATCGAACTTCAGTCAATCTGACAGACTCATTTCCAGGCTTTGCGCAGCAGACAAGAACATCCCCTACCCCTCGTACCCTGCATACTTCCCCCCCAGGTGAAACTGAGACC